>PVLC010008197.1:0-28142 GCA_004027655.1 Graphiurus murinus | reverse complement strand
GACAATCAGTCTTTCCTCATATGTATACTCTATGTAGTTATAGTGGTGCTTGTTTTTCCACATACATGAGAACTACATATAACTTAGTACTGTGCTGTTTTCACAGTACTAAGATCATAGAACATTTTCCTACATATATATAGGTGTATAACCATTATATTTTTCTTTTTACTGGATTACATTGTTCCTCAAGTTAGTACATGTACTTTAACTTTCGTTTACATACCATTAAAAGTTTGAAAATTACCATTTGTTTCATTTTGTAATGAATAAACAATTACAATATTAAAAAATAGTAAGATAAATAACCCAATAAAAATATAGGCAAAAAGCCAGGCGTGGTGGTGCGCACTTGTAATCCCAGTGCTTGGGAGGCTGAGACTGGAGGATTGGGGTTTGCGGCCAGCCTCAGCTATTTAGTGAGGCCCTCCGCAACTCAGTGAGACCCTGCTTCAAAATAAAGAATAAAAAATAGGACTGGGGGCGTAGCTTGGAGGTAGAAATCCCTAGTACCGCAAAAACGAAAAAACAAACAAACAAAAAATATGTGTGTGGTGTGTGTGTGTGTGTGTGTGTGTGTGTGTGTGTGTGTAAGAGCCAGGTGCTATGGCAAATGCCTGTGCTCTCAAATCCTCAGGAGGCTGAAACGGGATTACAGACTCTGAAGCTGGTCTGCGCCATTTAGACTGTCTCAAAACAGAACCAAGGGATGGAGCGTGGCTCAGCGGTGCTGTCTAGCACATGTGAGGCCCTAGCTTCAGTTCCTGTGCAGAGGAGGAAGGGGGATAAGAAAGTTCACAAGATGTGAAAATGGAAGAAAAAAAAAGATGCAAAAATGGCCAACAAAAACACAAGAAGAGCCGGGCGTGGTGGCGCACGCTTGTAATCCCAGCATTTGGGAGGCTGAGACTGGAGGATCAGGGTTCGAGGCCAGCCTCAGCTACCTAGTGAGGCACTCCGCAACTTAGTGAGACCCTGTTTCAAAATAAAGAATAAAAAATAGGGCTGGGGGTATAGCTCGGAGGTAGAATGCCCCTGAGTTCAATCCCCAGTACCGCAAAAAAAAAAAAAAAAACACGAGAAGAATCTCAACCTCATTCGTGGCCGGGGACACACAGTAAAGCACAGACCGTCTGCTGCCGTATACCACCAGAATGTCTAAGACGAAAAGACAACCGGAGAGCTCATGAGGCGTGGAGCAACCAGAGCCAAAGGTTAACTTTGTGGCAGCAGCCAAGTAACACTGTTTTGTAACTAAAAAGGGAAAAGTTTTCCATAAAAAGGCTCCACATCTCCCTTTAGGAAAATAAAGCCACACACACATACACACACACACACACACACACACACACACACACACACACACAAAACACCACGTATATCTGAATCTCTAACAAGCTTTTCAATTGCCAGCAGTCCTAAATATGGAGTCTTTAAAAATCAGCCTGCCCCACTCAGCCAGAAATCTATGTACAGCAGGTGCACGCACACAGCACTCGCGCACGCACACATATAGCGTCATGGGCACCGGGGCTTTCAGTTTGTCTGGGCCATGCACTGAATGGCGTTCCCACGGGGCACGCTGCCAGCCGGAGTCACCAGCCCATCCATGGGTCTGCTTCAGTGACACGCACAGGAAACTCCATGCATCAAATAGCTCCACAGGCTCCAGGTGCAGACAGTCAGCACTCAATCCCCAAATACTTGCTGCATTCAAGTTCACACCTTGCAAAGTTATATGATACAGCTCCACTGCCACACCAGGCAGCCCTGAGCCATTCAACAAGCCAAGAAATCACTGCTATCAGAAGCCTAAGGTTCAAGGCCACGGGGCCCACACACAGAGAACTCAAACAGAAATGCTCCCTCTCCACAGCAGAGCCCCGCAGAAGCCTGGGGAGTGCAGCACGCGAGGGCAGGGCTTAGCAAGTCTAGGGCGCTTGCAGTAGCCACCTCGAGTCCAGCGGGCATAACACTAGGCCCTGCTCTCTGTAACTGGTATAAAGGCACAGCCTGTGCAGTGCCGGCTCTGTGCCTCCCGGTACAGGTGTCATCTTCACGCCCACCTCACCATCAGCCAATCTGCAACCCAGCAGCACGCAGACCCCCACCCCAGCCACCCCCGACGCGCAGGCCTCAGCACCCAGCGATGGCTGAGGTCAAGGCTGGACACTCCTCCCACCTCATCCTCGGGTCCACCACACTCGCCACGCTCCAGCCACACCGGCCTCATGGGAGCAGAGCTCTTCTGCCCACGCAGCCCGCCAGCTCATGGCCTCGAGAGTGGACGTGTCGCCACTACCGGGACAGTGCTGCACACTCCACCCAGAGACTCTGACTCAGACGCAGCAGCTTCAGGAGCACTTTTTTTTTCTGCAGTACTGGGGATTGAATCCAGGAGCATTCCACCTCCAAATCCCACCCCCAGCCCTATTTTTCATTTTGAAACAGGGTCTGAGTTGTGGAGGGCCTCACTAAGTAGCTGAGAATGGCCACGAACCTGCATCCTCCTGTCTCAGCCTCCCAAGTACTGGGATGACAAGTGTGCGCCACCACGCTCAGCAAGAATACATTTTTTGAAGATGATTTACTAATCATCTTCTAAGTGATTTGATGCATATAAAAATGTGGAGACAGTCTGTGCGTCCATTAACAGATGGATGGTAAAGTAAGCGTGGCCTGTCCATACAGTGGAATTACTCACTCATTGGAGGAATGAGGCGCTCACATACACCACAACATGAGTGACCCTGAACACACCACGCTCACAGAAGCCAGACGCAAAAGGCATACACATTGTAGCTTCCCATTTATAAGGAATACCTAGGACAGGCAAATCCAGAGACAGACAGTAAGGACTCGTCAAGGAATGGAGGGAGGCTGAGAGGGGGAATATGGATGGGAGCCCATTAAATTGAGACGGTGGTGTTGGTTGTACAACTTTGAACATGCTAAACATCACTGAATCATACTTTTTTTTTTTTTTTTTGGAACTGGGGATTGAACCCAGGGGCATTCTGCCACCAAGCTATGCCCCCAAACCTTCTTATTTCTTGTTTTAAAACAGGGTCTCAAGTTGGGCATGGTGGCGCTCACTTGTAATCCTAGTACTTGGGAGGCTGAGACAGGAGGATCCAGGGTTCACAGCCAGCCTCAGCTACTTAGTGAGGCCCTCCGTAACTTAGTGAGATTTTGTTTCAAAATAAAGAATATATTGCCGGGCGTGGTGGCGCACGCTTGTAATCCCAGCATTCGGGAGGCTGAGACCGGAGGATCCGGGTTCGCGGCCAGCCTCAGCTACCTAGTGAGGCCCTCCACAACTTAGTGAGACTCGGTTTCAAAATAAAGAATAAAAAATAGGGCTGGGGGTGTAGCTCGGAGGTCGAATGCCCCTGGGTTCAATCCCCAGACCCGCCAAAAAAAAAAAAAAAAAGAATATAAAATAGCGCTGAGGGTGTAGCTGAGAGGTAGAATGCCCCTGGGTTCAATCCTAGTACTGCAAAAAATAAATAAATAAATAAATAATAATAAAAAACAGGGTCTCAGCAAGGAATGGTGGTGCATGCTTGTATTCCCAGTACTTGGGAGGCTGAGACAAGAGGATCTGGGTTCACTGCCAGCCTCAGCTACTTAGTGAGGCCCTCCGCAACTTAGTGAGATCCTGTTTCAAATATAAGGAATAAAAAATAAGGCTGGGATTGTAGCTTGGAGGTAGAATGCCTCTGAGTTCAATCCCCTGTACCACAAAAAAATAAATAAATGAAACAGGGTCTTACTAAATGGATGAGGGTCTCGTCAAGTTGCTGAGTCTGGCCTTGGAGGAGAGCTACTCAAGCTGAGAAATGCATGAAACATCAGGAATGATTTTCCAAAAAGGGACTGACAAGCAAATAAATAACTTATTATCAACAATTTCTGACTTAAACCAGCTTTGCATCCAGCCTCAGCAACTTAGTGAGACCCTGTTTCAAAATTTAAAAAATGAGTGGGGGTGTAGCTCGGAGGCAGAATGCCCCTGGGCTTGATCCCCAGTACCAAAAAAGGAAAAAAAAAAAAAAAAAGTCCCCAGGTTGGAAGGTTCTGCACTGCGACTGGATTCTACCACACTGCCACCCATCCCACTGGAGTAAGGAGCCTTTGGCTCACCACTTTGCCAGCAGAGACGGTGCCCTGGAGCGGTGTCTGCACAGCGTGGCCAGTCATTCCACCAGGTTCCTCCTCTGAGTGACTCAGGCAAATGCACTGTCTGTCCCCCACAGAACAGAGAGGCATCAGGAGAGGCATGCAGCTCCCTGCTCAGAGCACCCCGTGAACCACGAGGCTCACCATGTGCAGGTTTCTGAGAGGTGGGACTCAAGCACCAAGAGCTGCTCGGTCCGGCTTCTTGAGGCAGTATCAAGGTTTCCTGCTCCCTCTGACCAGGTCCACCATCTCTACACCTTCTTGACTAAGAAAGAGCATTCCCTTTTAATGAATAATGCATCTCTCTGGGGATCAGCTCCATTTCCAGTAGGTTTGAGTGCCGCGGTCCAGCCGCCGCAGGGTCCAGGGATCCCCGAAGGTGAGAAGGGCCGGTGCAATGGGAGACAGAAGCACACCACTCAAAGGGCTTGTGCAGTCTGTTCCATTTATTACAGGTTAACTCACAAATTTATATTTTTATTTTTGGCAGAGCATCAGGGTTTTGCAGTTAAGCCAAGCAGGAAATGTACTATAGGTTTTTTTGTTTGTTTGTTTTTTGCGATACTGGGGATTGAACTCAAAGGCATTCTACCTCTGAGCTCTACCTCCAGCCCTATTTTTTATTCTTTATTTTGAAACCGAGTCTCACTAAGTTGCAGAGTGCTTCACTAGGTAGCTGAGGCTGGCCGTGAATCCGGATCCTCCAGTCTCAGCCTCCCGAATGCTGGGATTACAAGCGCGCACCACCACGCCCGGCTTGTACTACAGGTTTTAGCTGAATAATTTTGCATAAACAGGTTGTTTTCTCTTTGTGAAACATGAACCTAACCCTTTCACTTGGCTATCTGGCTGAAGCTAAGAATAATCAAGTAATTGATTCATGATTAATTTTTGTGATTAATGATTGTAACCTTTTGTTTTTTGGGTTTTTTTTTTGTACTGGGGATTGAACTCAGGGGCATTCTACCTCCGAGCTATACCCCCAGCCCTATTTTTTATTCTTTATTTTGAAACAGGGTCTTGCGGAGTGCCTCACTAGGTAGCTGAGGCTGGCCGAGAACCCGAATCTGGATCCTCCAGTCTCAGCCTCCCAAATGCTGGGATTACAAGTGTGCGCTACCACACCTGGCTTAACCTTTTGAATTCTTTATCTCAACCTCCCCTGAACCCTTTCTTCTCTTTCCTCGTCAGATAACACTCATTGTGGCAGTCGCACTGCTTTCCAAAACTTACTTAAGTGTTTTCCTATACACCAAGGTGGGCCACTTTTAGCAAGACATCCCATGAAACTCAAACTAGCATAGGAAACATGCACTCCACTCTTTCAACCATGCGTATCCCTTTTTAAGCTCCTGTATATGGCAGCAGGGGGACAGGTATTCTTTAACATCTTACCACCGTGGGGCGGATACCAGATTCTTCCATTCATCAAATATGCTACCATGGCGGGCCCTGCACTGTGGGAACAACACAAACTATTTCTGTTGTTTTTGCGTCCTATTCAGCAACTACCTTGGGAACCTCAGCAGAAGGAATTTCCATCCATGTGGGTGCCAGTTCATCCTGCTGCAGTTTCTGAATTAACTCTTATGTTTGTTCTTTTAGGTGGGGACCTTATTATTAAACAGGATGCTATCTGAATGGTTTCTCAGAACTTCTGGGATTTTCACTTGAACTTCTGGAGCATCTGTGACTGCCACATTATTTCCCACAAATGACTCAGAATATGGCTCAAACGTTTTTCCCCATATTGTGTAAGTCCTAACAAGTGAAACCAGCAAGCATAAAAGACATATGAGGAGAAGAAAGGCAAATAGACAAATCCCAAAAAGCCCCATGACCTGACCACCCCTAGGAAGACAAGTTCCTTGAATCCGCTTCCCTCACGCCTGGACCTTGTCAGGCAGCACAGGAGAAGTGGGCGTGGCATTTGAGATCTAGAGCTGCCTCCAGGGTACAAACCAATGACCCACTAGAGGAAGAAATGACTCTAAAATACAAGAACAGCCCGAGGGCACGCTGACCCAGCCAGTCCTGAGCGTGCCTTTGACACGCTGGGCAGCCAGCAGCCTCCAAGCCCTCGCTTCCCTGTGAAGGGGCTGGAGGAAGCACAGGCCCGCCACTGCCTGCTGAGATCCGTCACTGAGGACTAGCCGGGGCTCCTCCCACCGTGATCCCTCCCACAGAACGCAGCACAGAAAAGCGAGCCCAACATCTTACTTGATTTGCTCCCAGGTCTTGGTGGCTAAGTGCAGGACCCAGAGATCCTTGTAGTGGTAGAACTGTTCTCCATCGGGAGATGCAAACTCCCCTCCGAAGACCCATAGCTGTCCGCCACCCTGGGGCACCACCACAGCCTGTTAAGGGAAAAACAACACGTCAGGTCAGCCACATGGCAGCACTGCCAGCCCCAGGAGCCCAGAGGACCCATTCAGAGTGCTCGGGAACATCAGTCACCATCTTCTCCTGCAGCTAACCTTCAGGGACAGATGAACAGCAGGCAGCACTGAGAAAGCCCAGCATGCGACCACCCCGTGACAGGAGGGACGTGGGCCACAGCAAGGAGAAAAAGCAGCCGACAGAGAGCAGCCCAGAAGAAAACAGAAACGAGAGAGGAGAAAAGTAACAGACCAGGACCCGCTGCCAACAACTGTAATGACATTCAGAGATTTAAAAGAAAGCACGAAGCCGGGAGTGGTGGTGCACGCATTTAATTAATCCCAGCATTCGGGAGGCTGAGACCAGAGGATCTGGGTTCTCGGCCAGCCTCAGCTACCTAGTGAGGCACTCCGCAACTTAGTGAGACCCTGTTTCAAAATAAAGAATAAAAAATAGGACTGGGGGTATAGCTTGGAGGTAGAATGTCTGAGTTCAATCCCCAGTACCGCAAAAAAAAATAAATAAATAAATAAAAATAAAATAGGAAGCCGGGCATGGTGGCGCACGCTTGTAATCCCAGCATTCGGGAGGCTGAGACCGGAGGATCCGGGTTCGCGGCCAGCCTCAGCTACTTAGTGAGGAACTCTGCAACTTAGTGAGACCTGGTTTCAAAATAAAGAATAAAAAAATAGGGCTGGGGGTGTAGCTCAAAGGTAGAACGCCCCTGAGTTCAATCCCCCAGTACCGCAAAAAAAAAAAAAAAAAAAAAAAAACCAGCACCCCAGAGAAAGACTCTTAAAATAAGCCAGCGAGGTGGCGCACGCTTGTAATCCAGTACTTGGGAGGTGGAGACCGGAGGATCTGGGTTCAAGGCCAGCCTCAGCTACTTAGTGAGGCTCTCTGCAAGTTAGTGAGACCTTGTTTCAAAACAAAAATTACAAAATAGGCCGGGCACGGTAGCGTACGCTTGTAATCCCAGCATTCGGGAGGCTGAGACCAGAGGGTCCGGGTTTGAGGCCAGCCTCAGCTACCTAGTGAGGCACTCCACAACTTAGTGAGACCCTGTTTCAAAATAAAGAGTAAAAAATAGGGCTGGGGGTATAGCTCGGAGGTAGAATGCCCCTGGGTTCAATCCTCAGTACCACAAAAAAAAAAAAAAAAAATGTGCACAGTAGTCGGCCATGGTAGCGCACACTTGTAATCTCAGCACTTGGGAGGCTGAGACAGGAGGATCACAGGTTCAAGGTCAACCTCAGCAACTTAGAGAGCCCCTGTTTCAAAATAAAGAATTAAAAATAGGACTGGGGGGAGCCGGGCATGGTGGCGCACGCTTGTAATCCCAGCATTTGGGAGGCTGAGACCAGAGGATCCGGGTTCGCGGCCAGCCTCAGCTACCTAGTGAGGCACTCCGCAACTTAGTGAGACTCGGTTTCAAAATAAAGAATAAAAAATAGGGCTGGGGGTATAGCTCGGAGGTAGAATGCCCCTGAGTTCAATCCCCAGTACCGCCAAAAAAAAAAAAAAAAAAAAAAGGACTGGGGGTATAGCTCGGAGGTAGGATGCCCCTGGGTTCAATCCCCAGTACCGCAAAAAAAGAAGAGGGCAAAGAAGTTGGGCAAGGTGATACACATTGTAACCCCAGTACTTCGGAGACTGAGACAGGAGATCACAGGCTAAAAGACAGCCTCAGCAACTAGTGAGACTCTCATCAACCTAGCAAGATCCTGTTTCAAAATAAAAATAAAACAAGGCTGGAGGGGTAGCCCAATCCCCAGTATCACAAAAAAAAAAAAAAGTACACAAAGTAGCCGAGGTATCTCTCAACACGTGGGTCACAAAACTGTGGTCTATGCACACAGTGGAACTTTACTCAGTCATGAAGATGAACAAAATTATGTCACCCGCAGGAAAATGGATGGAAGTTGAGATATTGAGATTAACCAGTCTCAGAAAGCAGATGTTTTCTCTCCTATGTGGAAGCTAGAGAGAAACTGGGTAGCAAGAGACCTCAGATAAAGGAGACTCTAGTCGTGCACTGGAGGGGGCTGGGAGGGGGGATAGAGACGTGAGGAGGGCAACCGTCTCAATGAGGCTGTGTGCATCTATGAGACCATCAAAGCCAATCTCCACGACTTGTACGGGAGGAGGGGAGGCGGGTGGGAGGCGGAGGGAAACCCACTGAGCAGGGTGTGCAGGGACATTCCAATCACGCTATAGCTGAGTCGGATGTATGATCACAATGCACCAATAAAAGTATAAAAAAAGAAACATAAGGAAGCAAATCTTCACTTCCTGCTAAATTATTTCCATAACTTAAGGAAAGACATAATAAGATTTCTCTACTTGCCACTACAAAAGACTTAAAGAAAATGGATTTCTTCCTTCCCTTCCAAAGCACATCTAGTAAGCATTTTGTTTTCTAGAGCCACTGATGATGCTTAAGCCAAAACACGGATTTCCTAAGAACACTAGTTTGCAAGAATGTGTTGAAAAGGACACCAACCAATCCATGCTGCTGTTGAGCAGTCCACGCACCTTCCGCAGGACGTGCTTTGAGATTCCTGTTCCTTCAAACCATCTGCCTGTTCAAATAGCTTTAACCAAGTATGTACGGGCAAAGACAATTACACAGTTCTATCAGAGTAATGAAGTTAAGAAAAAATGGGGGGGGGATGACTTGGGTAAGAAAAAAGAAATAAATGAAGCCGGGCGTGGTGGCGCACGCTTGTAATCCCAGCATTCGGGAGGCTGAGACTGGAGGATCCGGGTTCGCGGCCAGCCTCAGCTACCTAGTGAGGCCCTCCACAACTTAGTGAGACTCGGTTTCAAAATAAAGAATAAAAAATAGGGCTGGGGGTATAGCTCGGAGGTAGAATGCCCCTGAGTTCAATCCCCAGTACCGCAAAAAAAAAAAAAAGAAATAAATGAAATGGCTAACTAGGGAGTTAACGGGAGCTTATAATTCAAACCCCAAAGTTTGGGGGCTGGGGATACAACACAACATGGAGTGCTTGCCCAGCATGCATGAAACCCTGGGTTCTCTCCAGCACTGTGAAACCAATCGAACCACAACAAACCCCAAGGATTTCAATGGAAGACACGTTCAATGTTATCTGCATTGTTAAACTATTAGCCAGCAAAATGGACCACAGGCTGGTAGGTAAGGAATCTTGATCAGATCACCGATCAGTGCCCAATTTCCCTAAGAACTTCTACCAAGGTCGCTGTCAGTTGAACTGATCTAATCACCAACACGCAGTGCTCTGTCTGTAACATGTTGAGGTATAAGAAAAGCCAATTACTTGCTATAAGATACCCAGAGAGAGAAAATTTATCTTAAAACATAACACAAAAACAACAGGTTCAAGGTCAATACAGATGTCTTAGAGTTTACATTACTCCTTTTTTTTTTTTTTTTTTTTTCTGGTGCTGGGGATTGAAGCCAGGGGCTTTCAACTTCTGAGCTACACCTCCAGCCCTATTTTTTTATTCTTTATTTTGAAACAGGGTCTCACTAAGTTGCGGAGTGCCTAAATAGCTGAGGCTAGTTGAGAGCCTTCAATCCTCCTATTTCAGCCTCCTAAGTACTGGGATTACACGAGTGGGCCACTAAGCCCGGCTTAGAGTTTCCTTTAGAAGCAGTCAAAGCACTGTAACAAGGCTGCTTCCTGTAATATCCCTCCTAGGTAGGTTAGTATTCCCGTTATAGAGGAGATAAGCAAGGCCTGGGCTGGGCAGGACTATCCCGCCACCCTCAAGGCAAAGCTGGCTGCCCTCTGGGAAGACCAGGAGGCCCTGGCTGGCACTGCTGCAGGCAGCTTCCCTGTCACTGCTTACTGAAAGAGCTTTCAGCCTCCCAGCGATCACGTGAGACCATTAATGTACTTGATTAGAAATAAAACAAAGAAAAATACCTATAAAGCACATATACAGAGCTAGGCAGAGTGGCTCTCTTAGCAACTTAGCGAGACTCTATTTCCAAATAAAAAGTAAAACAGAGGTGGGGGTATAGCTCAGAGGTAGAATGCCCCTGGTTCAATCCCCAGCACCACAAAGAGTAAGTAATTAAGTAACTACAGACTCATATACAGCACACACGTGCACAGTGCTTCTGAAGTAACTGTTTAAACTGGCTGACCATCGCCATTCTCCAGGTCTACTGGAGGCAAAGCTGCCGGCCACATGAAGCCTGGTGCGTGCCCCAGGGCCTGCAAGGGCACAGCAGAACCTCCCCGCCACGCCCATGTCCCCCACCTGCTTATCCCAGTGCTGAGCTTCCTGGGCACTTGGAGTTACTTGTTTTAACTGGAATAAAAGGAAATCCTTAGGTTCCCAATCCTTTTCCCAAATGCCAAAAAGAAGCAACCAATGGAGTTCAATATAAAAAACAAATCCTAGCCGGGCGTGGTGGTGCACGCTTGTAATCCCAGCATTCGGGAGGCTGAGACCGGAGGATCCGGGTTCTCGGCCAGCCTCAGCTACCTAGTGAGGCACTCCGCAACTTAGTGAGACCCTGTTTCAAAATAAAGAATAAAAAAAATAGGGCTGCGGGTATAGCTCAGAGGTAGAATGCCCCTGAGTTCAATCCCCAGTACCACAAAAAAATAAAATAAAAAGAAAAAATAAAAAACAAATCCTGAGCCGGGCTTGGCGGTACACACCTATAATCCCAGTACTTGGGAGGCTGAGACAGGAGGATCGTGGGTTCAAGGACAGCCTGAGCAACTTAGTGAGGCCCTCTGCAACTTAGCGAGACCCTGTTTCCAAATAATAAAAATCGGGTGGGGGGGGGGGTGGCTCAAAGGTAGACTGCCTCTGGGTTCAATCCCTAGTACCTGACCTCCCCTCCCCCCAAAAAAAACCAAGAAAACAAAAGCTACACTGGGTTCTAACGCCTGACTTGGGTTTCCACTGAGCGAACCAACCATCAAGTGCATAGAGACGTGAGCTCACAACCTCGTTCCCCTTCTCGCTGCACCTCCAAGTCTCACTTGCAGCCAGCTGCCTGTAGCCTCAAGAGTCCCAGCACAAGAGCTGTAAGGCACACCCCGCCTTCCCTCCCGACTGCTCTACGAGCCACGCTGTAGCGATGGACAAGGAAGACGGAGCGCCTTAGGGACTCCTTGCCCGACAGGCACAGAGCAGCTCTGAAAACGCTCCCCCGTGCCGGCGAGGTGGCTGCGTGCTAGCTCAGTGCTCCTTCAATGCTATGACCCCCGCTTCATTCTAGATAAGGACTCTCCTTCCACCACGTGCCCCTCTTGAACATCTCACCTGCTCGTGCTCACCACCCAGTCACCAGGCAGTCACACCTCGGGCCTGCGCTCTCTCTCTCTCTTTTTTTTTTTTTTGCGGTACTGGGGATGATTGAACCCAGGAGCTCTCCCCAGCTCGCGCGCGCGCGCGGTACTGAGGACTGAACCTAGGGGCATTCTACCTCCGAGCTACACCCCCAGCCCTATTTTTTATTCTTTATTTTGAAACAGGGTCTCACTAAGTTGCAGAGGGCCTACTAAGTAGTTGAGGCTGGCCTCGAATCCGGATCCTCCTATCTCAGCCTCCCAAATACTAGGATGACAAGTGTGCAGCACCACGCCCGGCTCCCAGTTCTTTTTTTAAAATTAATTAATTAATTAATTTAATTTTGGAACAGAGTCTAAGTTACTGAGGGTCCTGACAAATTGCTGCAGCTGGCCTTGGACCCAAGGTCCTCCCGTCTCAGCCTCTCAAGTACTGAGATTCTAGATATGCGCCACTGTGCCCAGCTTACAGACTATTCTGCACGATCTTCACACCACCTAGGAGGTGGGTATTCACACACTCCTCCCAATCTCCCAGGTGAAGAACTAGAAGTACAAAGGAGGCGTCCCAGTTGGAAAACCACAAAGCCAGGGTCCTCTGCAAGCCCACCCTGCCACTTAAGACTGTAAAAGGCTCCGCACTGTCCTCTGGCCTGGGAAGAGGGGAAGCCTGCAGGGCAGGAGTAAGTACCTGGTGAGCACAACGCCTCGGAGGTGCGCCGGGGATGTCGACTTTAGTCCAGGAGTCCTTTCTGATGTTGTAGACATACAGCTCGTTATACAAAAGCGTCTGCAGAAGGAAGAGGAGTTTTAGTGTCATGAATCATATTCTTCCAGGCAAGTGGCCGTAAGTGGCGAGGATGCACTCAGTTATTCCAGTTCCCTGGAAGCCCGTCCCCGAGAGCAACGGGAATCCCACTGGAAGCAGGCAGTGTGTGGGGCCCAAGAGCCGCTGGGATGACAAGTTCCTCGACTTGCTGTGGCGTCCAGTCCCAATGAACCCATGGCAAGCTGAAAATATTCAGCAGAAAATGCATTTGACACATCTAAAATACTAACGTCACAAGCCGGGCGTGGTGGCGCACGCTTGTAATCCCAGCATTCGGGAGGCTGAGACCAGAGGATCCGGGTTCTCGGCCAGCCTCAGCTACTTAGTGAGGCACTTCGCAACTTAGTGAGACTCGGTTTCAAAATAAAGAATAAAAAATAGGACTGGGGGTGTAGCTCAGAGGTAGAATGCCCCTGAGTTCAATCCCCAGGACCGCAAAAAATAAAATAAAATAAAACACTAATGTCACAGCTTAGTCTAGCCTACCTGAAATATGCCCAAGCACTTTAATTAACGTACAGCTGGGCAAAACATCTAACATACAGCCTATCTTATGATAAAGTGTTGATACCTCGGTCACCTTACGAACACTCTTTTTTGTTTTTTGGGGGTTTTTTTGCGGTACTGGGGATTGAACTCAGGGGCATTCTACCTCCGAGCTACACCCCCAGCCCTATTTTTTATTCTTTATTTTGAAACCGAGTCTAAGTTGCAGAGTGCCTCACTAGGTAGCTGAGGCTGGCCGCGAACCCGGATCCTCCGGTCTCAGCCTCCCGAAGGCTGGGATTACAAGTGTGCGCCACCACGCCCGGCCATGAATACTGTTTTAAAGTAAAAATTAGCCAGGCGCGGTGGTGCATGCCTGTAATCCCAGTACTTGGGAGGCTGAGACAAGAGGATTGCAGGTCTGAAGCCAGCCTTGGCAAGTCAGCAAGGCTCTCAGCAACCTAGTGAAACCCTGTTTTCAAATAAGAAATAAAATTGGCTGCTGGGTAGGGTAGCACACGCCTGTAATCCCAGTACTTGGGAGGCTGAGACCGGAGGATCCAAGTTCACGGCTAGCCTCAGCTACTTACTGAGGCCCTCCACAACTTAGTGAGACCCTGTTTCAAAATAAAGAATAAAAAATAGGACAGGGGGTGTAGCTCAGAGTTCAATCCGCAGTACTGAAAAAAAAAAAGGAAAAGAAAAGAAATAAAATTGGGGTGGGGGTGTAGCTTGGAGGTAGAATGCCTCTGGGTTCAATCCCCAGTACCAAAAAGAAAAAATAAATAAATAAACATCAAAATGGTTGCTCAGAGCCTGGCGTGGTGGTGCACGCTTGTAATCCCAGCATTTGGGAGGCTGAGACAGGAGGATCTGGGTTCTCGGCCAGCCTCAGCTACCTAGTGAGGCACTCCACAACTTAGTGAGACCCTGTTTCATAATAAAGAATAAAAAATAGGGCTGGGGGTGTAGCTCGGAGGTAGAATGCCCCTGAGTTCAATCCCCAGTACTGCAAAAAAAAAAAAAAAAAAAAACATCGGTTGCTCAGGTGCTCTCTCCGTCATCGCAAAGTCCAAGCCTCGCAAGCAGAGCCCTCACTCCGCCTCAGGGACCAGCTGTCGAGATCACAGGCGGAGTGCCCGAGGTGGCTCCTGCTCTCCAAGGTGACAGCACCTCTGCGGCTCGGGCTTGTCACCTTCCAACCCAAGCCTATCTCACTTTATTTTGTTTTGTTTATGTATTTGCTGTACTGGTGATTGAACCCGGTGTACTCTACCACTGAGATATATCCCCGGCCCTTTCTATTCTTAATTTCAAGATAGGGTCTTGATAAGTTGCCCAAGCTGGCCTGGAACTTGTGCCCCGGCCTCCTGAGTAGCCGGGATCACAGGCGTGCACCCCTGTGCCTGGCTCAATCCCAGTGTTTGAATGCATGAAAAGACAGAAAGGAGGCTGGCTGAGTGAAGCTGGACCCACAGGGTTCCTGAGGCCAGAGGAAAGTGAGCGCCTATTTTCTAACTGCTTCATCACTCACGACTCCAAAATGCAGGGCTTTCTGGTCTGCTCAAAAATATAAACTAGCAGCCGGGTGTGGTGGTGCACGCTTGTAATCCCAGCATTTGGGAGGCTGAGACCGGAGGATCCGGGTTCGAGGCCAGCCTCAGCTACCTAGTGAGGCATTCCGCAACTTAGTGAGACCCTGTTTCAAAATAAAGAATAAAAAATAGGGCTGGGGGTGTAGCTCAGAGGTAGAATGCCCCTGAGTTCAATCCCCAGTACCGCAAAATAAATAAACAAACAAACAAACAAACTAGCCTCACAATTTATTCAAAACAACTGTGTCGGCTGGAGGTAAGCTCAGTGGTAGGTGACTTGTCTAGTATGCACAAGGTCCTGGATCAGTCCCCAGCACTACAAAACATCATCAATAACTGTGACTGAAAAGCCATCACAAGGCGACAGTAGGGACAGTCAGCCAGTGAGCAGCAGGCAGGGCGGCCCCAGCAGGTGGCGCCAGCAACTGTGCGGGACAGGCGAGGCTCTGCTGGGCACGGGAGATGACACCGACACCGCAGAACACCGCAGAACCGGGCCTGCGCGATCACTCAGTCCCCATGGGCCCTGGTGAGGGGAGGCAGACATGGGAGGCAGCACAAGGACCAGTGCACGTCTGTACACGGTTATGAGTGAACTTCACTTCAATGAGACCGTGGCAAAGGGGGGGTGAAAGAAAAAATATATACTTTACTTTTTGGCCATTGAAATATTCACCTCCGAAAAGGATCAACTCATCTTTCTCAGGATGCCCCGAGAGGGAGGCATTTAACCTGCAAGAGACAAAGGCGCGTCAGCGTGTGACACAGCTGGGCAGCAGGCTCGTCTCCGTGGCGTGCCCACACCAAGGCCAGCCATGCCAGACCTTCCTGAGGAGCCTGGGCCAGGTGCCATCCTAAACCACCAGGAGAGCCTGGTGCAGGCAGACGCGCTCAGCCCTGGCAGGAGCCCCAGGCTCTGACTGCCTGACACGCTGACTCTTCCAGACCTGCCCTGTGCTGAGGGTTCAGCCTCTTAAACTCACACCCAACACTGTGCTACCCAGCCCAGTACTTAGGCATTCCAGTACATGCCCCAGGTGCCTTCCATCTAGAGGATGTCAACAACTTTCTACTCATTTCACTCACAGGGACAAAATGACAGCTGTTATTTCCATTTCAATAGACAGCTGGAAAAGGTACAGTGCCTGCCCGCCCAGGGAGCCCCCTTCGTCCAGAACCTCTCCCGGGTGTGTTCACACTACTTGTTGCAAAAGATGTTCCTCACAGGAAAAGGAGGTTTCAAGGCCTCTGTTTTTCACCTGGTGATTTATTATGTACAGAAACATTTCATAGGCTAAGAAATTTCACACAAAGAAAGCAGTATTAATGAGCTGGGCATGGTGGCGCACATCTGTAATCCCAGTACTTGGGAGACTGAAACAGTAGGAGCATGGGTTCAAGACCAGCCTCAGTAACTTAGCAAGACTCTCAGCAATCTAGTTAGTGAGACCCTGTTTCAAAACAAAACAAAAAAATTTTAAAAAGGGCTGGGGGTATAACTCAGAGTCAGAATGTCTCTAGGTTCTATCCCCAGTACCACAAGAAGGAAGGAAGAGGGGAGGGAAGAAGGAAGGGGAGGAAGGAAAACAATGCAGCTGCTTTAGAAAAGTCTAGCAGTCCCTTAAAAATCCAGGATTACAGCTGGGCGTGGTGGCGCACGCTTGTAATCCCAGCATTTGGGAGGCTGAGACCGGAGGATCTGGGTTCGCGGCCAGCCTCAGCTACCTAGTGAGGCACTCCGCAACTTAGTGAGACCCTGTTTCCAAATAAAGAATAAAAAATAGGACTGGGGTATAGCTCGGAGGTAGAATGCCCCTGAGCTCAATCCCCAGTACCGCAAAAAAAAAAAAAAAAAAAAAATCCAGGATTACCATGTAAGTCACTACTTCCACCCCGGGGAGAGACTCAAACAGATACCTGTGCAGCAGGGCGGGGTTCCCTACAGTGGCTGAGGGCAGAAGCAGCGCAAGGGCTCACCAACGGGTGTGTGGACAACCCAGGCGTGGCAGAGCAGAGCGGAGTGTCACTCAGCACGGAAGGAGTGAAGGCCAATCCACACCGCAGTGTGGATGAACCTTGGAAACGAACTAAGTGAACAACCCAGGCCCAGATGCAAACACCACACTGTGTTTTGCATCTGTGCTGCTCACAACACAAGTCGACTGGGCAAGAGCCGGGAGAGCACTCGGGGTGGATGTCTCCCGGGAACAGAGCTGTGTGGGGTGAAAACCAGTTTTGAAACCCAGCCATGCTGAGACGTAAGTGAACCCACCAAACTCAAGTGGGAAACTGCCAAAATGGCAAATGCTGTGCTATATGTATAACAGTAAAAATGTGCTAAAAATAGGCTAGCCGGGTGTGTTAAATTACATTTGTAATCCCAGTACTCGGGAGGCTAGACGGGTCAGCTACTTAGTAAGGCTGTTTGCAACTTACTGAGACCTTGTTTCAAAATAAAGAATAAAAATAGGCCTGGGGTTGTAGCTCAGAGGTAGAATGCCTATGGGTTCCATCCCCAAGAATAGGCTGTTTGGGAAATGCTTTGACCTCTAACTTCCCCCTGAACATCTATTAAATTTCTGTAGAAAAGCATCCAACAGAGCCAGGAGTGATGGTGCCTATAATCTCAGGACCTGGGAGGCTGAGACAGGAGGATTACAGATTCGAGGACAGCCTCAGCAAATAGTGAGATTGTCGTCAGCTTAGCGAGATCCCGTTTCAAAATAAAAATAAAGTAGACCAGAGGTAGAATGCTCCTGGGTTCTATCCCCAGTACCACACAAAAAACAAAAAAATGAAAAGTACCCAACAGCACTTGGGAAGAATCTGTATCAGGCCCAAAGCAGCACAGGCTACACCTTGTCCCGGTGCCGAGGGGCAGGTGACAAGAAGGGCAGACACGACCGAGCAAGCACCCTATCTTCTTTCCCTGGACCGCACCTGGCACGATCCATCTTTAAAGGACATCAAGACACAACCAATGCTTTGTTTTATATGCTTTCTTTGGTGCGCTGTAATTACACGTCGTGGTGAGATTCAAAGTGGTGCAAACCTACGTGCACATGTCACTTGACATCCCCGCCGCCCTCTGCCAATCCCCTCCACTCCCCTGCTGGTTTCCACCCTCACTGGTCTGACATCACTTCTGTTTCCCATTTTCGTTCTAGCTTTCATATATCAGAAAACAAACGCTCCTTCGCTTCCTAAGACTGACTGATCTCACTTAGCATAATATTCTTTAGTTCTAGCCATTTTCTTGCAAATGACATAACTTTGTTCTTTGAGTAAAATTCCACTGTGTGTAGATACATTTTCATTATCCATTTATCTGCTAATGGACACCTAGGATGGTTCAGTAATTTGGCTACCGTGAATTGTGCTGCTATAAACATGGGTATGTATGTACCAGTGTAGTATTTAACTTGATTGTTTTGTGCTACTGGGGATTGAACTCAAAGGCATTCTACCTTCGAGCTACACCCCCTAGCCCAATTGTTATTTTTTATTTGTTTTGGTTTTGAGTTTTTGTTTTTGTTTTTTTTTGGGGGGGGGGTGTTAATGGGGAATGAACCCAGAGGCATTCTACCTCTAAGCTACACCCCCAGCCTGATTTTATTTATTTGGAAACAGGTCTCACTAGGTTGCTGAAAGCCTCACTAAGTTGCCGAATCTGGCTTTGGACCTGTGATCCTCCAGTCTCAGCCTCTCAAGTACTGGAATTTATAAGTGTGCGCCACCCTACCCAGCTAGAGAAAACTTATGACCCTTCACTTCATGTGACTGGCTCATCCCACTTAACATAATTTCTCCAGATCCTTCCATTTTCCTGCACATGGCATTGTTTTGTTCTTTATTGCTGAGGAGAATTCCATTGTGTATATCTCATAATTTTTTCTTGGAGAGAGTTACTGGAGATTGAACCCAGAGGCGTTCTACCTCCGAGTCCTATTTTTTAGTCTTTATTTTGAAACAGGGTCTCACTAAGTTGCGGAGAGCCTAAGTAGCTGAGGTTGGACACAAACCCGGATCCTCTGGTCTCAGTCTCCCAAGTACTGGGATTACAAGCATGAGCCACCACACCTGGCCTATATCCCATAATTTTGTAATCCATTCATCTGTTGATAAACACCTTAGGTTGGTTCCACAATTTGGTTACTGTGCACTGTGCCTCTATAAACATGGACATGCATATATTACTGCAGTTCTCCAATTTCAGTCCCTTTGGAAAGACACCCAGGAGTGGTACAGCTGCCCTAGCAGAATTTCTAAACAAAGAACAGGAAGGCCTCCTCCACCTTGGGAACTGCCCCAACACCAGCATGCCGCATCCCCTCCCTGACCTCCAAGAGGTGGTGGCCACCTCTTACCAGAGCCAGGCCTGAACCTCGACAACGCCAAGGGACACAGCAGCACCACCCTCCAGGCCGTGAGACGCCCTGAGCTGTCCTGCAAGCTCATCTCATGCTGGGGAAAGGAAGCAAATCATTTCTCAACTAACCGAAACAGGCCCCAATGCTGTGAAACGCGCATTCTCCCCACTCCAAATGGTACAGTATCTTCGTAGGAGGGTGCGGGCCTTCCTAGGTTCCTTGCCAGGTGCGTTCAGGACCTTGCCTCTGCTCTAAGTAGCATACAAGAATCCCAGTGCAAGCCGGGCGTGGTGGCGCACGCTTGTAATCCCAGCATTCGGGAGGCTGAGACCGGAGGATCCGGGTTCGCGGCCAGCCTCAGCTACCTAGTGAGGCACTCCGCAACTTAGTGAGACTCGGTTTCAAAATAAAGAATAAAAAATAGGGCTGGGGTATAGCTCGGAGGTAGAATGCCCCTGAGTTCAATCCCCAGTACCACAAAAAAAAAAAGAATCCCAGTGCTCTGAGTCGAATTAGGAAACATCAGAACTCAGGAGCTGGACACCAGGGCTTGTCATTTCAGCTCATTCCACAGGTGTCTGAAAGCCTACCAAAGGCTTGAGATTTTATTTACAAAATTTACAAATGTGTTTGAAATGGCAATACTTATATGTGTGTGATACGTATACATTTATACGTATATACATATATGTATATAAATTCTTTTTTTTTTTTTTTTTTTTGGTGTGTGTGTTGGTGCTGGGGATTGAACCCAGGGGCATTTTATTTTTTGTTTTGAAACAGGGTCTTGCTAGGTTGCTGAGAGTCTCACTACATTGCCAAGACTGTCCTCAAACCTACAATTCTCCTGTCTCGGCCTCCCAAGTAAAATGGCAATTTATATTTACTAATAAACTTTTCACATGAGAATTTAAAAGCATCAGGAACAAACACAGCAAAGAGCTATGGTGATTTTCAGTTTTCCACCTCTGATGTGCACTTTAAAAACACCTTTTGAAACCAAAGAATAGCTCCTTGGGGCAACACTTTCATCCGCAAATGGCTGCCAGCTGGAGAGCCATCACGCCCAGGCAGGTTTCTGAAGGGAAGAGCCGCACTGAACGACCTCATGTGCAGGCCTCTGCAGCACCGCAGCGCTGACAGCCTTGCCCAGCTCTTCAGCAGGCACTCACAAAAATGCCCCGATCACTCAGTCTCTTACGAACACAGGGCAGACATCAAGTGGCTTCATTCAGAGAGACGGCGACGCGGTGCACTTCGAGGCTTACCGCGGCGAGGGCGGGGCGCACGGAGTCTCCACAACCTGGGTCTTCCTGGCATCCAGCGTCTGGAAATGGGCTATGAGGGCTTCCAGGTCCTCCTAGGGGCACACAAGCAGCCAGAGTGAGACTCCTTCTAGAACCTGTCATGGAGATACAACCTCGACAGCTGTCCTTCTTAATCACTGATTGACTGCGATCTAGGCACAGCCGGGAATCCTAACATTCTCCACCTGGGACTGAAATACACAGGACTTGGCACATTCCAAAACAATTCCGAGCCTGACCTCCAGGCAGTATCCTTGTAGGTGTTAGATGCAGACGTGACCAAGTGTTACCTCCCCCAGACTCCTCCCGCTCCCCACGAGCCATTCCCTCAGGAGCCCACCTCCACACCTTCAGCCATCTCTCAGCCCCGGGCCTGAGCTACTACCAGCCTGCCCTTCTGTCTGCAGAGCAGTGCCTGGTATTTCTCTTGCCACTCAATTGCACCCCACAATAAAATACAAGCTCCAGGAAACAGGACTCAGAAGGCACCACTGCCGTCCGCTCTCAGAGGCCCCTGTTTCACAGCTGTGGCCATGTAGCTGAAAGTTAAGTTAACCCTCTGGCCAGGCTGGCCAGCACTGGAACCCAGTCTTCCCACCCTTCCCAGCGCCTCACCCTTGGACGCAGCCTGCGCCTGGAAAGCTGCCTGCCACCCTCCATCTCCTCTGGGGCTCAGCCCACCTCGCTCAAGGGAGGCGTGGGATCTGCCCTCCTCTCCCTCCCTCCGTCTGGCACACAGCCCTCATCTCCCCATTCTGCAGGGCCAGAAGGCAGGTCAGAGGTCCTTCCTAACACCTCCAGAGCATCGCCCCCCCCCACCAGCCCTTGATCTCGAGGTCACACTGGCCTCCTTGCATTTCTCTGAGCCTGAACAGCCAGCCACCCGAGCTCCTTCCCGGAGCTTAGGTCACACGAACACATTTAAAAAGTTTGCTGAGCCGGGCGTGGTGGTGCACACTTGTAATCCCAGCATTTGGGAGGCTGAGACCGGAGGAATCCGGGTTCGAGGCCAGCCTCAGCTGCTTAGTGAGGCCCTCCGCAACTTAGTGAGATCCTGTTTCAAAATAAAGAATAAAAAATAGGGCTGGAAGTATAGCTCAGAGGTAGAATGCCCCTGAGTTCAATCCCCAGTACCGCAAAAAAAAAAAAAAAAAGGGCTGGGAGCCGGGCGTGGTGGCGCACGCTTGTAATCCCAGCATTTGGGAGGCTGAGACCGGAGGATCCGGGTTCGAGGCCAGCCTCAGCTACCTAGTGAGTCCCTCCGCAACTTAGTGAGACCCCGTTTCAAAATAAAAGAATAAGCCGGGCGTGGTGGCCCATGCTTGTAATCCCAGCATTTGGGAGGCTGAGACCAGAGGATCCGGGTTCGCGGCCAGCCTCAGCTACTTAGTGAGGCACTCTGCAACTTAGTGAGACTCGGTTTCAAAATAAAGAATAAAAAATAGGGCTGGGGGTATAGCTCGGAGGTAGAATGCCCCTGAATTCAATCCCCAGTACCGCAAAAAACAAAAACAAATAAAAGAATAAAAAATAGGGCTGGGGGTGTAGCTCAAGAGGTAGAATTGCCCTGGGTTCAATATCTAGTGCCACAAAAGAGAGAGAGAGATTATCCTCTGTGGGGCTGGCCTGATCATTTGACCAATGAGCCTACAGGTTTGTTTTGAAAATGAATCGAGAACCGGGTGTGCTGGCACACACTTGTAATCCCAGCATTTGGGAAGCTGAGACAGGAGGATCCGGGTTCACGGCCAGCCTCAGCTACCTAGTGAGGCACTCCGCAACTTAGTGAGACCCTGTTTCAAAATAAAAAATAGAGCGGGGCGTGGTGGTGCACGCTTGTAATCCCAGCATTCGGGAGGCTGAGACCAGAGGATCTGGGTTCTCGGCCAGCCTCAGCTACCTAGTGAGGCACTTCGCAACTTAGTGAGACTCGGTTTCAAAATAAAGAATAAAAAGTAGGACTGGGGGTGTAGCTCGGAGGTAGAATGCCCCTGGGTTCCATCTCTAGTACCCACAAAAAAGGAAAGAAAGAGAAATAAGAAATAAGCAGGGTGTGGTGGCGCACATCTGTTATCCAGTACTTGGGAGGCTGAGGCAGGAGGATTGAGGGTTTGAGGACAGCCTCAGCAAGTATGAGATTATCAACCTAGTGGGACACTGTTTCAAAAGTAAAAAATAAAATAGGGCTAGGGGTGTAGCTTAGAGATAGAACGCCCCTGGGATCAATCCCCAGTACCACAAGGGGTTGAGGGAGCGCGCGGCTCAACCCAAGTTCAGCACTAGTCCACTTGCAGGTCCTGGGGTGAGAGAATGGAGGGAGGGAGACAGTGAGGGAAAAAAGAAATGAAAATATGATCGTGGAGGTCACCAGTAACTGCTCTGCAACACCTTACGGTTCCAGTGGCTTCTTCAGCTACCTAATCCCACTTGATGGTCCCGGCTGTGAGGACCACCTGCCCCCTATTGAAGGCTCAGAAGCGGCAGAGTCTCAGCCCCAGGTCCCCCTACGCTCACCCAAGCCCCTCTCCACCAGCTGCCTCCCTCCAGCAGCAAGGAAGGGAGCAGAGGGGGAACGCGCAGAACGCCTGGGGTCCTAGACGAGGAAAAGCAAGCCCGTTAACTTCTTGGAGGGACAGCGGGCCCTGAGACGGGATCGGCGGGGTAGACCAGAAGCCCCGGAGCCCCCACCGGCTTCCGCCACCGCTGCCTGCCGTCCCCGGGGCCCCGCTCACCTCCTCCTTCCGCGAGCGCTTGGACACCTTCTTCTCCATCTTGGCTGCCGTCTTCTCCGCACCGCGGCCCTTCTTCTCCTTCTTGCCCTTCTTGCCCATCGTGCCGGGTCGGAGGCAGCCGCGACGCAGAGGAAAGAGGACAGCACGGCCGGAAGCCGGCGCGCGGAGGGGGCGGGGCTCGGCGCGTTGTAATAGCGTCACTTCCGGCCTTCGGCTCCACTTCCGGCGCAGGCGGCCCAGCAGGCTTGGGCGTACTCCCGCGGACGCCTTAGGGAGTTGCGAGGTCTGAGTGCTTTCCAGCTGACGCGATCTTTCTGTCTGGGGCCCCAGCCGGTGACTGCGTGGCCTTATTCCCCCAACGTCTTCTGCGCTTGCAGGGATTGTCACCCTGAATTGACAGCCCCTTTCCCACCGTTGTAAAATGTGGCAGGGACGGAGGACTTTCCTTGCCATATATAGCTTGTTAACTTAGAGAATGATTTGTTTTGTGGTGCTTGGGGATTGAACCCAGGGGCATTCTACCTCTGACTACACCGCCCCCCCTCCCTAGCCCTATTTTTTTAATTGGAAACAGGGTCTCACTATGTTGCTGAGGTTAGCTTCAAACCTGTGACCCTGCTATCTCAGCCTCCCAAGTGCTGGGATTACAGACGTGCATCACCGCGCCGGCCCAGAATGTATTTTTAGACTAATTAAAAGTCTAAAGAGATTACGTAAAAAGCATGATATGGGTACAGTCCAAGTTTTTATTTTTTAATTAGATAGCATCAACCCCAAGATTTTGCAAAGAACCAGACCACCGGTACCCTCTATGCGCCACTGCCAAAAAAAAAAAAAAAAAAAAAAAAAAAAAAAAAAAAAAAAAAAAAAATCTAGCCAGCCGGGTATGATGACGCACACTTGTAATCCCAGGACTTGGGAGGCTGAAACAGGAGGATCACAAATTTGCCGCCAACCTCAGCTGCTTAGGCCCTCTGTAACTTAGTGAGACCCTGTTTACAAAATAAGGAATTAAAAATAGGGCTGGGGTGTAGCTCGGAGATAGAATCCCCCAGGTTTCAACCCTCGGTACCACAAAAAATAAATAAAATCAAAATAAAGAGAAAAATAGGGTTGGGGGTGTATCTGGGAAGTAGAATGCCCCTGGGTTCAATCCCTAGTGCCACAGGGAAAAAAAAAAAAAAAAAGGACTCAGCAACTTAGTGAGACCCTGCTTCAAAAAGAAATAAGCCAGGCATGATGGTGCATGCCTCTAATCCCAGTACTTGGGAGGCTGAGACAGGAAAATCTCAAGTTCGAGGCCAGCCTCAGCAAGTAGTGAGACTCTCATCAACCTAATGAGACCCTGTTTAAAAATAAAAATAGGGCTGGGGTGTAGCTCAGAGGTAGAATACCCCTGGATTCAATCTACAGTGCCACAAAAAAAAAAAAAAAAAAAAAAAAGGAAGAGGAGAAGGAGAAGAGAAGAAGTCTGAGACCCTACCTAAAAGTACATCTCACTCTGAAGTGCCTGTACTCCCTCTCTCCCTGAGCGCATGTCCTGCTCTATTGCTCGATTTCCTAAATAAATCTCTGCTTGTGCCTCTCTGACTCCCCCAGAAGTTCTGTGGCTTAAGTCAGGAACCTGCCAGGGCTGAGCTGAGGCCTGCTTCTTCCTTCCCAGGAACCTCCTCAGAACCCCATCTGGTGACGCTAACACAGAGGACATGTGTGATGATGTCACTCTCCAAGAGTGATCAGTTTATCAAGGCTGAGAAACAGGCTGCAGCTGCCTGCTAGGAAACTGTGTTCCAGGATTTGACTCAAATTGTGTCATTACTGGCAGTGAGGAAGAGCAGAGGGAGGTGCTTGCTATTACCTAGAAGGTGTCGTCTTTGGGCTTGCAGTCAAGGAAATGGGGAAGTTAGGGACAAGGACAAGTGAGATTTTGGCAAAGGGAAAGCATAAATTAGGAAATGATCTCTAGTTTCTTGCTTTGTGAGTGAGCTGCCAAAGGACTCAACCTTTAAAGACAGCCAAAGTGGGACCACTGAGCAGCCAAGAAGGGTTGGTTTCCGAACCAACTCTAAGCATTATCCATTAACCTAGTTCTTTTTTTTTTTTTTTTTTTTTTTTTTTGCGGTACTGGGGATTGAACTCAGGGGCATTCTACCTCCGAGCTACACCCCCAGCCCTATTTTTTATTCTTTATTTTGAAACCGGGTCTCACTAGGTTGCGGAGTGCCTCACTAGGTAGCTGAAGCTGGCCGCGAACCCGGATCCTCCGGTCTCAGCCTACCGAATGCTGGGATTACAAGCGTGCGCCACCACGCCCGGCTCATTAACCTAGTTCTTTAAGAGTAAAAATGAAGCCGGGCGTGGTGGCTCCCAGTACTTGGGAGGCTGAGACAGGAAGATCACAGGTTCGCAGCCAGCCTCAGCTACTTAGTGAGGCCCTCCACAATTTAGTGAGACCCTGTTTCAAAATAATATAAAATAGGGCTGGGGGTGGAGCTCAGAGGTAGAATGGCCCTGGGTTCAATCCCCAGTACCACTAAAAAAAAAAAAAAAAAAAAAGTAAAAATCAGACAGGTACAGTAATGCATGTCTGTCATCCCAGTACTTGGGAAGCTGAGATAGGAGGATTGCAGTTTTGAGACCAGCCTCAGTAATTAAGCAAGATCCTCAGCAACTTAATGAGACTGTTTCAAAAAAAAAAAAAAAAATTAGAAGCCGGGGATGGTGGCATATGCTTGTAATCTCAGTAACCTGAGAGGCTGAGACAGGAAGATTGCAGATTCAAGGACAGCCTCAGCAAATAATAAGACTCTCATCAACCTAGCAAGATTCTGTTTCAAAATAAAAATTTTTTAAAAAGGGGCTGGGGGTGTAGCTCAGAGGTAGAATACCCCTGGGTTCAATCCCCAGCACCACACACAAAATAAGATAAAAATGAAATTTGCGGAAACAATAGGAAAAAAGAATTGAAGCTTCCACAATCTCCAGCACTGCTTGTGTGGAACATGTGTGACAATAAGGGAAAAGAAAGAAATGAAGGGAAGGAGGGAGGGGCTAGAAGCTGATTGGAAAGAAGCTGGAGAATTTCCGGGAAACCTGGCAGCTGCAGCCTCTCTGTTTCTCAGCCTCGATAAACTGATCGCTCTTGGAGGATGACATCATCAGCTCTGGTCGGCCAGCGGAGAAACACAGGTCCTCTGTGTGAGTGTCACCAGATAGGGGTCCGAGGAGGTTCCTGGGAAAGAAGAAGCAGGCCTCAGCTCAGCTCTTGCAGGTTCTTAACTTGTGCCACAGAATTTCAGGAGCCTGCGGACTTAATCACCTATGATGGGCTACAAAAGCCTGAACCCTTGCTACTCCATCTAGTGCACTGTGACTTTAAGAGCACACCTAAATCCTTTCCGACTTTCCTGAGGAGGCACTTGGCGCAAATTGGCCCTTCAGCCGGAGCACATCTGTCTGCAATACAATGTAGAGGTCCCCTCTTAAGAGCTGCAAAATGGAATATATTCCCTGGTGACCATTTAGAGAGATCTGGAAGGTGCAGGGCTTAAGACTTTTATTATCTGGAAGAATCTTCAAGCTAAATTGGAAAGCTCTTGGATTTTACTTGTCACAGTGATTTACGTAAGGTTGAAATTCTCATTACTGAGCAAGGAATGGACTAGAACATCTAAAATAATATCAGAACCCTGAAATAGTAAAAAGATTAAGTACAGGGTCCTATTTTAGGGAAATTCACATTTTGGAAAATTTAATGGATTGCCTCCAATGTAATATGTCACTTTTAGGCCATCTTTTGTGTAGTTGGCGCCCTCTGCTGCCTTCAAGTTGAAGTTCAGAAAAGGAGGGGGTAAAAAAGTCTATTAGTAATAGACTAGCTGAGTATGAGTATGGTGGCTCAGGTTTATTTTGGGAGGATCACAGGTTTGCGCCCAGCCTCAGCTATTTAGGGAGCGCATCTGCAACTTAGTGAGACCCTATTTCAAAGTTAAAAATTAAAAAACAGGTAATCCCAGCATTCGGGAGGCTGAGACCGGAGGATCCGGGTTCGCAGCCAGCCTCAGCTACCTAGTGAGGCACTCTGCAACTTAGGGAGACTCGGTTTCAAAACAAAGAATAAAAAATAGGGCTTGGAGTGTAGCTCGGAGGTAGAATGCCCCTGAGTTCAATCCCCAGTACCGCAAAAAAAAAAAAAAAAAAAAAAAATTTAAAAAACAGGGCTGGGGATGTACCTCAGAGGTAGAATTCCTCTGGGTTCAATTCCCAGTATTGCAAATAAAATAAAAGGCCTGGAAGTTATCCTTTTTCAATCTGTAAATCTATAGTGATTTCATCTCTTGTTGCTGATGTTGGTGATTTTTGTCTTTTTCTTGTTTCTTCCCTGATGTATTATTTCCTTGCTTCAGCTTAATTTGCCCCTCTTTCTCCAGTTACTTATCTTAGCTGCTGAGGTCATAGATTAGAGATCTGTGTGTTTAGTGCTATCCTTTTCCCTTTCTATGCTGTCTTAGTTCTTTCCCACACATTCTGACGTGTTGTGCTTCGATTTTCACGCAGTACAAAATATTTCCTAATTTTCCTTTCTTCTTAGACCCATGGGCTACTTAGAAGTGTGGTATTTCTTGAGCCAAGTGTGGTGGCGCACGCTTGTAATCTCAGTACTTGGGAGGGTGAGGCAGGAGGATCACAGATTTGCAGCCAGCCTCAGCTACTTAGTGAGGCTCTCTGCAACTTAGTGAGACCGTGTTTCAAAATAAAGAATAAAGCCGGGCGTGGTGGCGCACGCTTGTAATCCCAGCATTCGGGAGGCTGAGACCGGAGGATCCGGGTTCGCGGCCAGCCTCAGCTACTTAGTGAGGTCCTCCGCAACTTAGTGAGACTCGGTTTCAAAATAAAGAATAAAAAATAGGGCTGGGGGTATAGCTCGGAGGTAGAACGCCCCTGAGTTCAATCCCCAGTACC
>PVLC010008196.1:41007-59647 GCA_004027655.1 Graphiurus murinus | reverse complement strand
CACATGATGTAATTACACAATCATATCAAGGTCACTCACCGAAGTGAACCTGAGGGGGAGGGAAGGGGAGGGGATTGGGGTGGGAATTGGGGAAAGGGTCAAATGAGAACTGTGTGCAAATATGTTGTCAACAACTCGTACTTAACAAAGATGTATGCTATATTGCACGAATTACTACAATAAAAAAATTTTAAAAAATTTTAATTTAAACCAGGTGTGGTGGTGCATGCTTATAATATCAGTATTTGGGAGGCTAAGACAGGAGGATCACAGGTTTGAGGACAGTCTCAGCAAGCAGACGGACTCTCATCAACCTAGTGAGACCTTGTTTCCAAATAAAATTTTTAAAAAATAGGGCTAGGGGTGTAACTTGGAGGCAGAATGCCCCTGGATTCAATCCCCAGTGCCTCCCCCCCAAAAAGATCATTTAAAAATCTCACAACAATCATTATAGATATATTAAGCAGCAAACCTATCATCATTTTATTTTATTTTATTCAGAGACATAGACGGGTTTATTTAGGAAAGTAGGAAATATACATTCAAGGGAGACTGCAGGCCATCTCAGGAGGGAGAGAAAGAAGGGAAAAAAGAGAGGGAGAGGAAGAGAGACAGACAGACAGACACACACACATGCCCTTCAGGAGTACAGAGCTCTTCCTATATAGGGGACTTCATGAGGGGTGGGCAGGAGGTATGTGAGTAAGGCAGAGAAACAGATCAACACATATGCTTTTCCCCAGTACATCTTGATGATGGTTCCTAGTGATGTTCTCTGGTCCTTGAAGAGTATAGAATCTTTCAGTGTAGTGTGATTTTACTTTTGTTTTTTTCAGTGTTTAAAAGCAAAACCAAGCCAGGTGTGGTGGTGCACGCTTATAATCCCAGAACTTGGGAGGCTGAGACCGGAGGATCCAGGTTCACAGCCAGCCTCAGCTACTTAGTGAGGCCCTCCACAACTTAGTGAGACCCTGTTTCAAAATAGAGAATAAAAAATAGGGCTGGGGGCAGAGCTCAGAGGTAGAATGCCCCTGGGTTCCATCCCCAGTACCACAAAACAAACAAACAAACAAACAAAACCCAAATAGACAAACCAAATTTCAAACCCAGATTAAATAAAGAAGCCCAGATTTCCAGAGCAACATACTTCCATGGCTTCCTTCTGTCCCATTTTTCACTCCTTCTCAGGTTCCTTTGCTGAGTTTTCTTCTCTTAACATCATAGTGTGTTCATGGCTCACTGCTTGGATGTCTTCTTGATCAACACTAACTCACTTGGTCATCTCATCCAGTCTTGTGGCTTTAAATACCATTTGTAATGCAACAAAATCATATTTCTATCCCAGACTTTCCCAAGGAAGGAGAGTGACTTCACCTCCTTCAGACTGCCTGTATCCAACTGCCTACCAGACACCAACTCTTGAATTTCTAATAGATTTCTCAAAATTACCAAGTCCAAAACTGAATTTCAGATTCCTGCTCCATGCCAAGCAGGCCAGTTGGAAAACAAGAACAACACTATGCATTTCAATACAGGTAAGTTTCAAAGGTGTTAGAGGAATTGGAAATGCAAAGGGGAAACCGAGGGGATCTGAGTGGTAGTGATAAAGGAAGAACTAATGACACCCATAAGTCGGGAGCTGTGTGCATGCCCACACTGGAGCTCATAAGCCTGTACTGTTAGGTTGGGTCTGTTCCTGCTGGATTAGGACTGAAGTCAGAAATCTGCTGCCTCTGCCAACACCTCTGAATGAGGAAGAAGAAGGAAGAGAAGAGGGGAGAAGGAAAGTAGGGACAGGAAGAGTGAGAGCAAAGAAACAAATCTCTTAAAGACATCACTTAAGGAATCTTACACTCTAGCATCACCAATCTCTTTCATGCTCATAACTACTGGTCCCAGTCTCCTGTCTACAAACACATTAGACTTTCACATATTCACTTAGTTGCTTCAGATCTTCAAATAATGGACACAACTGGTCTCTGGGGCTTCCCCACAGATGCTGGACATAGGCAGAAGCCATAATTTCAGATAAGTTAAAAAGTATGCAATGAACATTTACAGCAGCAGAGTTTTCGAGGCTTTAGCATCTCCTGAATTCTATACTAGTCACTACCTGACTCTTTATAGCCGTCACTAATTTCTGTTGGGTGTTGTGGATGTTTGGGTGTATGCACTATCTCCCTGGGGAGGAAAGAGCTGAAATAGCTGATCTGAGATCCATTTTCTCTCCCCCTTATGGGAATGCTCCCAAGAGAAAGAAGACAAATGATCTCATCAGCATAATAACTGGACTTCTAGGTAATAGGTAATGATATTTCCTAGGAGGTGAGTCTTACTGCAGATTGCTATGAGCAGGATGTCTTTGGTTTCTTGGTGAAACACACATGCTCTTTATAGAGCATGGTTGCCTGGAGAATGTCTGGTAAGATATAGAGTTCCCTTGGTTTATAAAATGGAGATAAATTATAATTTCTACATTCCCTTCTGTGTAAGGTGACTCATGGCTTTCCCTTGGTGACCTCTTGCACTCTGAGCCAGAGAGCATATGCCAAGTGTGGGAAAAAGGACCTGGGGAGCCATGTAGAATGTCCCAGACCTCCCTCTGTGGTCTGTGCTTCCTGAATGTTTGTATCCTTGAATTGAAGGTTGGTGTTGGGAAAGATATCCAATTCATGTGAGTTTGATTGAAAAACCTCATCCTTTATGCTAGCTCAGTCTTCTATTCAACCATATGCATCCTGAGGGCCAGAACTCTGTAATTCATCTCTGTTCTCTCTGGGCCTACCATTGTATCTTTCAAAATGTGGTAGGTGCTAAATAAATAAATGTAACACAGTAGACTGATAAGTCACAAAAAATCCAGAAGGTAAAAAGCTGATGGAAAATAGAGGAAAAAAGAGAAATGATGCACTTGCCAACATTCTCACAGTTTCCATACTGCTCCCTCTACTCTGGGTATAATGTATATAAGTATAAATGAGGTTTATCTGCACATTAAATATGACATTTCTTTTTGTGAGAGCAATGAAAATTATCAGATTGTTTTGGTTTTGAGTTTTTCCATTTAAATTTAATCACAAACAATGCACCAATTAAAATAAATTTAATCACAAGGCTCATAGACATATTTTAAATACATGTTAACTATTTTGATTCATAGCAGTTATTAATCAATGGTTGTACCTAGTGGTGCCCATTTTGGCTTTCTTCAGTCTTTTTCACACTCATTATCTATAGTTCACATCGATCCCCGTGGAGAAAAAGTAGTTTGTATTTTCTACTCATGAATGAAGCAGCTTGTTCAGGCATGGACCTTAATTTAAATGTGTTCCATTGTGGTTGTAAATGTGAGCATGGTAGGACATGTTTTCATCTACACACAGAGCAAAAACTTACAGGCCTGAGTTTAGATGATATGTGTAAGGGTTATTTATAGGTGCCCTGCGTCTCAAAGTGTCTCCTGTATTGGTCTGTAATTATGTCCCAAATCACCAACACTACTTTCACTTCATTATAGTAAAGGATATCCCTCCAAAGGATGTCAGTAAGCACTCAAGTATAATTTACAAAGGGCAGCCCAGTAACATAATGGCCTGTTGACAGAACAGTTAATGTCTTTTTTTTTTTTTTTTGTAGTTTCTTCAAAAGCCAAACCTTAGACAAGTACTCTAAGGATGGTGTAAAGAGGGAGAGGAGGAAGTCAAACAGAGAGGGGAGAAAGCTGATAAAAGTTGTGCTAAAGAGAGAACTACTGCTGTTGGCAACTGGGCCTCCCCCTGCTTAAAACCCTCCAAGGAAAGGTGAGAAATGCACATCAAAACTATTTCTTAGAAAACTGGGTACTTATCTGGTTTCTATCCCTCATTAGTGGAGTGTGTCTCTTAGAGTGTTTTTATCCCTTGGTGATACAGAATGCTGTGTGCAAGGACTGAGCAAGTTCCTGGGGTACAGGAGAAAGGCAAAGGCTGAGGACAGAAGGAGGAGTGCTTGATGTGGACACAGTGAACATAACTGTTCACAGCAGCTGCAGGTGAACTTAAGGTGGGTGAGCGAACATGAGCTCGGGCATCAGCAGTGTCTACCTCAGTTGGTCTAGTCATCCTGTGATCTAGAGCCAGATGAGAGAACAGAACAGGGATCAGGTAAGAGTTGATTTGGGGAGAGGAGACAGGATGAGGAAGAGAAAAGTGAACAAAGGTTGAGATGATGCTCCTTGAACAGAGAGAGTGGAGGTGAGGTTCCAGCGCTGGCAGCTTTGGGTCTGAGAACCCTGGGCAATTGAAAGAAACTGTGGTGGGCATGCTTCCTAGCTGGTCTGGCCCCTGTCCTGACCCTTCCAGCCTTTCTGAACTTCAGGGATCCCTTCAAGGTAATAGGAGAGCAGGGCTGTGCATAATGCAGAGTTTCATGATGCTTCCTCGCCAGCCTCATTTTTTACACTGGTCACCTTGGGTCAGTCCCCTGACTCATCACTCAGCATTAACTTGCTTGGTTCCTTACTATTTTGGTGCACCTGTGTGGGCGGGACCTACCTTTCCACACACATGGCTGGACCGAGGGCAGAGTACCAAAACTGGTTAGCACTTCACACCCTACTTGCTTTTTCTCACCCAGTTCTTAAACTTTCAGGATGACTTGAAGCCGTTGAATATTATTTCCAGGAAGAATGTATTTTTCTTTTCTTTTCTTTCTTTTTTTTTTTTTGATACATCTACATTTCATGAGGTGCCCCACCCCTTCTTTCCTGTAGCAGACCTTCATGATCTTTTATCTTACATATAACTGATGCCTCTTAACCTATGACTTTGCCTATCTATTGTCCATTCAATCACCAATTGATTATTTTTCTAGAAGAGCTCTTAACACTCTCCTCTCCTGCTCAAAATTATTCATTGGTCTTCCAGTGAAAACCAAATTAAGCCCAAATTTCTAGGTCTGGAAATCAAGTTTGTTTATAATATCCAGTTCAAACTTATTTAATCTATCACTATTGTCCCTCTTTTATATCACATTAGTGGTTGCAACTAGCTAGGGGGCTGTTTATTTCCAATCTTTAGACTTTGTTCAGTGAGAAGATTCCTTTCCTTAAGTCACTAATTAATAATTCACACTCAAACACTAAGGCATTTCACACACAGAAATTTTCTCCCTCCTTCTTCCCTTCCTCTCTTCCTCCCTCCTTTCCTTTCTTCCATTTATTTATTTATTTATTTATTTATTTATTTATTGCTAGGGATTAAACCCAGGAGTGCTTTCTCATGGAGCCAGATCTCCAGCCCTTTTTATTTTATTCTGAGACATGGTCTCACTAAGCTTTCCAAACTGACCTCAAACTTGCAATCTTTTTGTCTCAGCATCCAAGTAGCTGAGATTACAGGAGTGTGCCACTGTGCTTGGCAAAAATTTGGATTTCCAATTTCTGAAACATTGAGAATTCTGGCAATACTAGGTCTACTCCTGCAATCAGCTGGATATGAGTAAAGGCTACCATTTTTAGACTATCATGAGAACTCTACTGTGTCTGGTCCCATATTCATTTGAGTCAGTTATTTTCATAACCTACTAAGCCCCTAAAGACACACAGGGCCCAGCTCTCTATATGCCCTAATTCCTGCCCAACAATATAATTCATTTGTCCCACAAATATGCCCCCCCCCTTTTTAGCAGATGCTGTCAGGGGCTAATCCTTAACACTCACCATTCCCTTCAGGGTCAGTAGCTTTCTACAGAAGCCACCTGTGGCCCTGATGAGGAATTCCCTAACCAGGAACATGACTGACCTCCACAAAAAGCTGACCAGGATACCAGAAAGTTGGTGCCCCTAAGAGTAGTTCACAGTCAATATTAGGTAGCTAGTTAGCTATGAGCAGTATTGATGGGACATACTGCTCTGCCTAAAGGTGGTCAGACACTAATTCAAGAACTCAAACCATGTTATTTTTCCCTGAACCATTTCTCTTGCCCTTTCTTGCTGCTCCCTGGAATTATGCTTCCTAATATTGTAATAATACATCAGCCTTTGCTTTAGACTCTGATTTCTAGCCTCCCAGGTTAAGATATATACTATATTATTGACAATTACAGACAGTTCTTTGAGTGATGAAGTTATACCTAACTAATTCTTGTACCTAACATGTGCCTAATAGTGTATCATTTGATAGTTAATAATACTAATTGAGCTCTCTCATTTAAAAGTATTTATTTTCTGGAGGGTTGGTAATTCTATGTACAATAGACTGGTGCTCTTATGCCTAAGAGGATATGGGAGCCATAATTTGGGCCTCATGAACAGACAATGCAATAATATTAACTAATAACCAATTTATCATGGATTTACTTCATATTAAGAATGATTTTAGGATTGGGGAAAGAGAAGGAAAGTACAGGGGAAGAGGCAGATTGCCATTAAACAAAGAAAGGAAGAATTGTTAGATACCAAGTTATTTGCCTCTATTTTATTAATTATTTTCTCATGATCATATATTCATTTCCAAATTTCTTAGGAACCTTTTTTCCATTCAAAGTCATTGTAATTCATGCAGAGGAATCGTGATGATTAATATCAAATAAGTGCAAGATATGGCTCTACAGCAGCAGAAAAATAACAGAACCCAAAGATCCTATTCTAATCCCTGAAAACAACTGAGTGTTTATATTCTTTGGCTTGGACCTCATGACAGATAAAAGTTGAATATGGTGGGAGGCATCACTGATTGAAATGAATGAATATAAGTCACACTGGCTTAATAAGACCAATATATGACCATGTTGTTATAGGGGAATGCATGATTGATAAAATTCTAATAGCTATATTGATTCAAATTATTTCAAAAGTAAACATGAGGCTTTTAAAGCATGGAAAGATTATTATTACTTGTAGCAAGAATATCAGCAAAAAAGATTTTAACAAAACTATAAAAAACTTGCCACTCCATAAAGGTAACAATGAGAACAACAATAGCAACAGCAAACTGGCAAGAAATATCAGAATCAACCCTTTCAGAACTTCTAAAATTAACCAAAGCCTTACAGAAAACTAGGTAGCATTTAGTAGAGAAAAGTACCTGTTTTTCAATAATAAAAGTGAGTTTTGTGGTATTTTAATGGCCCTATTTTTATTCCCTGTTTCCCAGCTCAGTGGTAGCCTTAAAAAAATAATAGCCAGCACTGAATGTGGTGGTGCACATGTGTAATCCCAGTACTTGGGAGCATTGTATTTCTGAATTACCCCACCCCAGCCCTATTTAATTTTTTATTTTGAAACAAGGTTTTACTAGGTTGGTGAGGACCTTACTAATTTGCTGAGGGTGGCTCCTAACTTGCGATCCTCCTGTCTCAGTCTCTTATATACTGAGATTATTGGTGTGCACCACCATGCCTGACTTAGCCTCAGCAATTTAATGAGGCCCTCAGCAACTTAGCCTGACCTTGTTACAAAATGAATAAATGAATAAAAAGCCGGAGGGGTGGGGTTGGGGGTAGAATACTCTGGGTTCAATTCTCAGGATGAAAACAACAACAACAACAGCTAGTTTTCTTAGCTCTAAAGAGAGCAGAGTGAACCTGAGTTCTTTCAAAGCCTCATTCTCAATGAACAATATATCTGGCTTACCTGATAGTTGTTTGGAACATTCCACTCAAAAGCTTTGTCTTTCCTTGACCCTACTCAAGCTTCCCAGTGCTAAAAACATTTATGTGGGTCATTTGTCAAAAACATTTACAGGTAGGTACAAGCATCTCCTGGCTGCCTGAAGTAATAAGTAACAATTGGGGAAAACAATAGGCTAAACAAAAGCTTAAAAGAAAATGCTGAGGCATGAATTTTCCATAGAGGCTTTCAAAAATCTTCCACATATTCCTGGGGATCTAAAGACTATGTATGCATGTTCATGAAAGACCTTAGAAGGTGCTAAGCTCTCACCTCTAGCTGATCTTGAGGCTCTCCGTGAAGGCTAAGGCGGAGTTGTAAACACCTGATAGAATTGAAAACATACTCTATAAGCACACAGAACTCCTTAGCAAAAATTGGGAGATAAGTTCAGGGGTTTAATAAAATATATGTGTAATAGTTGGCTGAAAACAAAGCTAACTGAGTGGCAACACATGACAAAAGAGTACAGACATTCAGAATTATTTCAGAATATTCACCAAATAAACAAAAACTGCAACAAGCTGCAACAAAAACCCTGAGAAGGAGTTAAAAAATATCTGATTTCCAGACTTACCAAATTATATTGTTGGAATTGTCCAGATTTCAACAAAATTATAAGACATGCAAAGAAACAAAAATGTGTAACCCACATGAGGAAAAAACAATCAATTGAGTCTGTCCCCAAAGAAGCCCAGATACTGGATTTATTGGACAAAAACTTTAAATCCGCTATTTAAAATATGTCCAAAGAGCTAAAGAAAACCATGTATAAGGAACCAAAGAAAAGTATGAGAAGAATGTCTCACAAAATAGAGAATATTGATAAATATACAGAAATTGTAAGAAGTATTCAAACAAAAGTTCTGGAATTAAAAAGTACAATGACCAAAATGAAAAATACTGAGAAGGACTCAATAGCAGATTTGAGATCGCAGAAGAATCAGTGAACTTGAAGATAGACCTACTGAGATTATACAGCTTGAGGAGCAGAAAAAAAGAAAGAAGAATAAATAAAAATAAAGCCTCAGAGACAGAGAAGCAAAGTTTTTACTATTGAAACTAAGTTGTTATTAATTTTAAGAAGACTGTTATAAATTAAGATGTTAATGTTAATTTCCAGGCATTTACTAAGAAAATAACTAGTAGTAAAAGAAATAACAAGAGAATTAAAATGGTACACAAGAAGGTAATGGAGAAATAGAAGAATAAAAAAGACATAAGGCATGCAGAAAACAAACACAAATGATTGAGGCAAATCCTGTATTATAAGTAACTACATTAAATGTAAATGAGTTAAACTCTTCAACTAGAAGTAAGAGATGGGCCAAAAACATTTTTAAAGATCTAAATGTATGCTGTCTTCAGAAGATTCATTTTAGATTCAAAGATACAAATAGGTTGAAAATGAAAGGATGGTAAATGACAAATAATGTAAGCAAAAGAGGGCTAGAGTGGATATGTTAATATTAGAGAGTGGTCTTTAAGATACAAATTATTACTATATACCAAAAAGAGCAATGTTTTCAATTAGGAAGATATAACAATTGTAAGTACCTATGCAGCTAACAACAGATCCATGCAATAGAAAAACTGATAGACTTGCGATGAGAAATAGATAGCCCAACGATAACAGTTGAAGACTTTAGGAACTCACTTTCAATAATGGATTAAACAAATAAATACATAAATAAGAAATAGAAGACTTGAACAACACAATAAACCAACTAGACATAATAGACAACTATTGCTCCATCCAACAGTAACAGAATACATATTATTCCCAAGTGTACACAGAAAATTATCCAGGATAGATCATATGTTAATTCATAAAGCAGTCTCCATTGTGTATAAAAAAAATTGAAAGCATCAAAACTGATGAATCTTTAACTAGACTGATCAAGAAAAAAAGAGACTCAAATTACTAAAATCAGGAATGAAAGATGAGATATTACTATTGTATTTTTTTACAGAAATAAAAAGGATTATAACAGACTACTATAAATAATTATGAAGCCAGAAAATTGGATAACCTAGATGAAAGGAACAAGGATAAAACTACCCAAAACAACTCAAGAAGAAATAGAAAGTCTGAATAGACCTATCTATAACAAGTAAAAATATTTGTTACTATTTTTTTTTTTTTTTGCGGTACTGGGGATTGAACTCAGGGGCATTCTACCTCCAAGCTACACCCCCAGCCCTATTTTTTTATTCTTTATTTTGAAACCGAGTCTCACTAAGTTGCGGAGTGCCTCACTAGATAGCTGAGGCTGGCCGCGAACCCGGATCCTCCGGTCTCAGCCTCCCGAATGCTGGGATTACAAGCGTGCGCCACCACGCCCAGCCTATTTGTTACTATTAAAAAAAACTTTTTCCCACAAATTTTTTATTTATTTATGGTAATGTGGATTTAACTCAGGGTGCTCTAACATTGAGTTTCACCTCAGTCCTTTATTTCTTATTTTGAGATAGGCTCTCACTAAATTGTTGAGGCTAACCTCAAACTTGTCATCCTCTTGGCTCAGCCTCCCAAGTACTCGTTACTAAGTGTATATCATCATACCCAACTTCCTTCCTATCAATTAAACTCAGGACCAGATGGCTTTACGATGACTTCTACTGCACATTGAATAAATAATCAACATCAAGCCTTTCCATCATTTTCCAAATTAAAAAAAGGAAGAGAATAAAATTCTTCTTTATGCATTTATAAGTCCAATATTACCCTAATACCAACATCACATAAAGATAATACAAAAAATAAAACTTCTGATCAATATTTCTATTAATAAAGGTGCAAAATTCCTCAACAAAATACTAGCACACTGAGTTTGGCAATATATGAAAAAAAAAATAGTACACTACAACCAAGTAGGATTTATCTCAGGATGGATAAATATAGGAAAATCAGTAAAATACATTATAAAAATAAAACTGAAAAATATCATGATAATCTCAATAGATATAGAAAAATGATTTGACAAAACCCAACATTGTTTTATGATTAAACACAAACATTTTAAAAACCATAAATAGAGCCAGGCATGATGGAGCAACGCTTGTAATCCCAGAATTTGGGAGGCTGAGACCAGAGGATCTGGGTTCGCGGCCAGCCTCAGCTACTTAGTGAGGCCCTCCGCAACTTAGTGAGACCCTGTTTCAAAATAAAGAATAAAAAATAGGGCTGGGGATGTAGCTCAGAGGTAGAATGCCCCTGAGTCAATCCCTAATAACACACACACACACACACACACACACACACACACACAATTTTACTGACTGAGCTCAGCAGTAGAATGCTTGGGTTACACTGCAAAAAAAAAAAAAAAAAATTAAAAACCATAAATAGAAGTTCTTTAACTTGTTAAAAGGCACCTTTGAAAAACTCATGACTAATACATGTAATGGTGAAAGAAAGACTGATAGTTTGCCCTATGATCAAGAAGAAGAAAAGGATATTTGTTCTTAGTACCTTTGTTCAACATCATACTAGAGGTTTTAGCTATCATAATTAGGCAAGAAAAATAAATGAAAGGCATCCAGATTGGAACATAAGAAGTAAAATATTCTCTATTTGAAGATGGTATGATCTTACAGATTTAAAAAATCCTAAAGAATTCTCCCCCAAAACTAATAGAGCCATACCTGAGTTCAGCATGGTTTCAGGATTCAAAATCAGTGTACAAAAATCACTTGCATTTAAGTAGCAAAGAACAATTCAAATTATCTAATTTTTAAATGCTGGCAACCAATCCCTGTATTTGCACAAGAAAGATTCTCCTGTATCATAGAAGAGGAACCTCAAAGTTATGAATCTGATATCCTGCCCTTCCTCCAGGAGACTCAATGAAGGCAAAAGTTCAAATAATGCTATGTACATATAAGAAAGTATCAATACCAATCTCAATGACGTGTGCGAAGGAGAGGGAGTGGCATAGGATCCAGAGGGTAATACACTGAGTGCTATGTGGATGTATTTTCTGATTACTCTATACCTCATATGATGTATAATTACAGTGCACCAATAAAAGTATATTTTAAAAAGTTATGAATCTGTTAGCCTATATAGGAATAGGACAATTGTCCCTTGGTCCCTCTTTCTCATGGAGGGAGAAATACCTTTGCTGCCTAGTCATTTACAATCTTTTGAATGTAAATAAATTCAGGAAGAGAAAGGGCAAAATCCCTACCCTGGAATGTAAATATTTGGCAACTGAGTAGATAAGTTTTATTATCCTAGGAATAGGAGCAGATGGCCAACACTTAACTCCAGAGGCTTTCCCTATAACCCAGGTTTTGGTTTCTTTTGCTTAAAAATCCCTAGTTATGCATAAATGTGAAATTATTTTCACTACAGTCCCACAGTCTGACTGAACTAACTGGCTTAGCGGGCCTGACACAGCCTTGGCTGATCAGACCAGGATGATAGCCACTGCAGAATGCCACAGGATACACAATAATTGGATGAACTTACACCTTGCTTTGTCTAGGGAAACCCAACTTTACACCTGTTATAGCTCAATTAGTGTTTGTTAATTGTTTGTACTGCTTTCTTTCGCCCTCAAAAATGCCTCAAGGTGATGATTAGCCAGAGTTTCATCCAACACAAAATCTTCATGGTGTGTGCTTATGATGTGTAAGGCTAAATGAATGAAGGAAGGGACTAGAACCCAGGTCTTAACTAAACAATTTGTCAGCTAGAGTGAGTCACATTTTTATAGAGTCTAAGGTTTTGTGGTGCAGCCAACATTTCAAACTTGATCCCACAAAACAAGCACTTAGGAGATAACTGTACCATTTTGTACTGAATAAACCATCTGGTAATGAAAGTCTAAACCTCAGGAAATTATAGAAGAAGACAGATAAGCTTCAGCCAAAGGGAATAGCAAAATAATGTGAAATAGCAAATAAATGAATCAACATTGAATCACAGTGGAAAAAAAAAAGTTCTTGTTCCATTTCAGGGGAGAGAAATCAGAGAAAAAAGAAGAACAGTCCCCAGAAGTATTTGGCATTTGGGAAAACCCCAAAGTCAGTGAGTGTTGACTCTGATTTGTATTTTTCCTCAGGAAGCACTTTGATGTCAGTGATACATTTGAGATGATAGTAGATTCTTTGTACTTTCTAAGCTAAGCACTGAATCCAAAAGAGAAGTAGAGCTTCGCTATTCAGCCATGGAATTCTGAGACATGGAAGAATTTATCCCAGAGACTTTCTTATCCATGGATTTCCTCCCAGACCCAGCAAAGAGCTTACTGGTGGTGGCAACATCTCTGTGAGGCTCTCATTAATTTAATTTGTTTCCTGCCTTCTCAAGTAGTTTACACAGATTTACTTAAAATTTTCACATTTAGTTGTTTATATATCTACAGCATCCGCTATATCATCCAATAGGGCAGAAATTGGGTTAATGAAGTTCATTTAAATGAAATGAATGTAGTAAAATTGTTTTTGTGTCTTTGTTTCTACACAGTCAGAATCATCCATTGAGGCTTTTGATTTAGACATATCTACCCCCCTCACTTGCCCCCATTTGCAATATGCAGCTAGAGGACTGTGTTCTGAATTTGGGAGCAAAGTGAGAGCTGGAGAAAAGTTATAATAAAGGACACATCCAGCTGTTAACTCCCTGCTTCTTGATGCCAGACATTTCTTTAGGCATCATTTGTGCAAAAATAGGAGAATGGAGAACTCTGAGTCCCAATATTGCTGTTTACCTCATGTCCAGGATGTAAAAGAGAGACAAGTATCCCATGGTTTCCTTAGGCAAACCCCTAATGACTCGGTGAACTCCTAGGGCTCACATCTTAAATGCTCTACCACCTCCCAATAATGCCACTGGCTGGGACCAAGCCTTTAACATGGGTCTTTGGAAGGCACTTAAGATTCAAACTATAGCAGGGATGTGTAAAGGCAAACAGACCAAAACAAAATAAAACAACCTCCTCCCAAACAAAACAAAATTTTTTAAAAAACCACAAGCCAGAAAAGTACTTAGATTTGGCCTTAAATTTAGAGGTGAGGAAAGGGGAATGTTTACTTATAGAGAATTTCTTAGAGCTGCATGGCAGTGTAGAGTGGTGGGGTGGGATGGAGTCTCCAAATATGGTGGCTAGCACTTCCTTCTCTCTCTGTATACACATGCTGCTCCATCCATCAAGAGAGAATTTCATTTCCTTTCCCCCGTAGAATGCTCTTGTAACTGACTTTGAATAACAGAATTTGTAGAATGACACTGCTACTTCTATGTCGAGCCTTAACGAAGCCAGGCACTTTCTTTCACTATTACTCTTTCCCTTTATAACCAGACTCTATGTTGTACAGAAGCTCAGGCTAGACCACTACAGGAGGAGTGACTGTGTGGAGAGAGAGTATTTTAGTCAGCTTTTCCATCCCTGTGACCAAATTACCTGACAAGCACAATCTTCCTGCAATACGGAGTATTACTAACAGCCTCTGAAGGAAAGCCAACCTGGCCTATATTCTTCACATTAATTTCCCGAATGAGGACAACAGTGGAAAGTCAATTAAAGGGAATAAAAGGTGCAGAGCACCAAAAGCAGAGCCCACAGGACTATAAACCCTTCCATTTTTCTCTTCTGAAACAGCATCTTCTGATGATGGCATTCACTAAGTCCATTCAAGTGAGTCTCAAATATTTATTCAATTTTAAGAGCACTTTTGGATCCTATTCTTTGTACTTAGGAGCTGGGGGCCCAGACCTGAACATGGGAGAGGACCTCTGCTCTAATGGATCTTAGATTCCAGAAGGTGAGGCCAGAGAAGTTAGAAACATATGGATGTCATAAAGTGGGAGTTCCAGGAAGCAAAAATTAGGTAGGTTTCCCCAAGGAGGTAAACTTTTGATTGAGACTGGATGAAGAATAGAACCCAGCCTGGTGAAGCATAGAGAGAAGTGGAAGGGGTGGCAGACCCATAGAGGCAGTGGAAAAAGCAATGGAGACCTTTGCTGGGCCTGAGGGACTGTCGTCAGCACTCCAGTGCAGAGGTAACTTTCCACACATTTTCCATGGGTTTCCCACCCTGTGGAACCATTCCCAGGCACTCCTTGTTCACTCTCCTAGAATCAAAGCCTACTCAGTAGCTGAAAATGTCTGTGTATTTGTCTCCTTTCTTTCTAGCCCATTCCTATTTCCCTTCCAGATCTAGGCTCTGCTCTGACTTGTTGGACTCTTCAGGCTACTTGACTTTCTCACACATGAGGGTTGGTGCATGAAAGTGTTGTTGAAGACTGCAAGGATTTACCCATTTTTCTAATGTTGTTCTTGGGAGGTCTTCTCATGTGTACATCCACCGACGAGTAGGCAATTACTTTCCACCGATCTGGCTCTACTCTTTGGCTTTTCAATTTACTGCCTGACTACAGAGCCAATCAGCATATATTTGCAGTGGAATCTCTCTGGTTGGCTGAACACCAAGTCTGACAGCTGCATTCGGAGTGCCACGGGCAATTCACCACATATCTCTCTTTCAATGAACAAGTTTTCCAGGGACTCAATAGTGGACTGATGTCTTGTGAAACCATTTTGCGGGTTTGGATAGAGGACAATGAGCCACATTTCATGATACAAGACACATGGCCACCTTGAGTGTACAATCAAATTTCCAGGCAAATAACCAGAAGAGTCTTAGGGAAAAGCCAGGTGAAACAGGATAGCCAGTGCATCATCAAGAACTACTAACTTGTGGTCTGTTATTCAGCTCTGGTGGCAGCTAAAACTCTTGCAGAAAGTATATTGAGCTTCTGATGCTGCCAGTGTGCAGTTTAGTAAATTGTTAGCATGTTCCAATAAATTAATGTTTTGGGTACAAGTCACATCTGAAGACCAGTTTGATTTCTGCCTTATTTTAAAGTAGGCTTTGTTTCCCTAGGAGACACAGTAAGGCTGATTATAAAGCGATAATCTATGATTTAGGTTTCACAAACAAAGTCACCAGATCCTTAGAGTGTCCATTGCCACTTAGATACTTAGATCTAGGATCTAAGTGTGCTCCCTAATAGTTAATTTGCTGCCCTCTGCTTCTGCCTCTGTCTCCCTTCCAGTCAATGGGAGATAGGGCCACTTGGTGTCTTGTCCAAAGATTGACCGAGGATTCAGAAGATGCATTTATCCTCCAGCTCAGCTGTGTGACCCTGGGTGAATCATCCGCCCAACCTCTCTGCCTAAAGTTGCTTCCTGGCCCTGATCTGCTCTGTTCTTGCCCTTGGCAATCTCACGACTGCAGTCATTAGTCTGCCTAAGCTCAATAATTCACACTCATTCTGCAAATATTTACTAAGTGCCCACTATGTGCCAAACATTGTCCTTAGTGCTTGTGCACATGCACACACATGCACACGCTTGCATGCACACACACCTGTCCTCATGGAGCTTCAAGGGGAAGGAAGTAAAGTATACAAAATTAAACAAAAATATACAGGATGTTAGATGGAGATGAGGGTGAGGAGAAAAACTAAGAGGGGGAGAGAGAGCCAGTGAGAGGGTTATTGTCATCTGAAAGAGAGAGATTGGGAAAGGCTTCAAGAAGAAAATGACATTGCGCAAAGCCCTAAAGAAGGGAAAGGAGTGAACCATGAGAATTGGAGGAAAGAGAGGGTTCCAGGTAGAGGATACAGGGAGGGCAAAGTCCCTGGGGTGGAGTGGGCCAGGAGGTTTGCAGCACAGCCTGGAAGGAAGAGAGCCTTGAAAGGAGTCTGGGCATTAAAGGAGGGGGCCAAGGTGGGACTGGTGACCACCAGGTGGCGCTGTGTAGGCCTTTGGGAGGACTGGCCACCAAACCCATTAAGAAGTATCTGCAATAATCAGGACAAAAAGTGATGGTAGCTTGGACCAGGGCAGCAAGGCCACTGTGAGAAAATAATTGTATCTTTTCTGTCAAAGGAGTAATTTGATTTTAACCGCCATCTTGTAATTTGCCACCTTGTAATTCGCCCTCTTGTAATACTTGGATTCCTTCACAAAATTAGCATCTCAAGAGATTGTAGGTGTTGGCCCTCCCCCAACTTCCCCTGTAACTGACCAGGAAGAATGTGAAGCTGTAACTCCCACCAACAGGAGTTCAGCACAGGAGGGGCTTTGCGTTAGGGATATAAGACCCACCAGGTTCTTCCTCAAGTGTGCTCTCTCTTGTATATTTGGGGGCACCCTTTTTTGCAAAAAAGTAAAATGCCTTGCCAAGCGATTTTTGAACACGGCCTTTTTCTTAATGTTATGAAAAGTTATTTCTAAAAGCCACCAAGTGAAAAACAACTAGATTCTGGATTATCACGGCACAGCCAGCAGGATGGGCAGGGCAGCTTCTCAGATCTACATCTCCTGTGGCCTCTCCTTTAGCTCCGGTCCCACAGTCTCAAATTGTCTCTGGGTAATTCCCCCTGGATGTCTCTGTCATGCTCCAAATATAGTATGCCCCAAACGACCACTCCCTAACCCTACTCCACCCTAGCCACCTCTCCTGCTACTACTAATATTATTTTGGACAAACCCACTTGAATTATATGAAAGTCTTCCTCCTTCTCCATATAAAATAATTCTAGAGAGTCTTTCCACATTGCCTTTTGAATCCACTCTTCCTTCTAACCCTACTGCCAAACTGTAATTAGACTTCCCTTAACTATCTCCTGAAGATTTAATTCCACAAATATGGAGTACTTTTTATGGGCAAGATACTGCTGAAAATCCAAGCAGAAGGTAAATGCCACCCAAACCCTCGGTGGTTAGCTAATAATGGAATGAGATTCTCTGGGGATAGGCAAGCACCTAGCTGGTCACAAAGAGCCACTGAAAGGCTTGGACTCTAGTCCCCTGATCATACCAGGGAAGGGGCTGGTGCTCATTCCACCCACAAATGCCCAGCAGGCAGGAACAGGCTTGATTCCACTAATACATCACATTGATATTATATCCCAGCTTTTGCAGAGCACTTCCTTGGCCTGCATCCATTGTCCCAGAGAGCTGGGACTCACTGAAGTAGAAGGATCCTCATCTCTGGAATCATGTACATCGGCGCGGCGCTTATCTCTGGGCTCTGTCATTCATTCCCTCCAAGCTTCTGAGTAGTTGCTTCATGCTCTCCAGGCAAGTTTCCTGGAATGTAAGGACAATTGCATATAAAGTGACTTGCACAGAGTCAGAATTTGATAAACAATATCGGTTGCCATTTTCCTCCCCTTGTAATAGGCCTTTTATTATGCTACTAGATTCAGGTCATGAATTGTTGTATTGTTTGCATAAGAATTTGCTATTAAAATGCCTGGATATAAGAAATGCAGTGTGTGTGTGTGTGTGTGTGTGTGTGTGTGTGTGTGTGTAACATTAACTCACCTCTCTTAAAGCCTTTGACATCCTTAAGCCTTATCAGCAGTAGAAATCATCTTCTCTTCCTTTTTAAAAGACAAAGGGAATTTTAACTTGCCTTTCCTATTTACCTTTAGATAAATCAGTAAAATTGAAATTACTTCTTATGTTCCTGGTATGTCCTTGAGCTGGGCAACAGGAGATAAGAAAGGTGAAAGGGTTTGTTTGTTTGTTTGTTTGTTTCCTGCTTTCAAGGGTCTTAAGAATCAAGTGGGAGAGACTGGATTAATCTGTGAAACAGAGCAACATACTGCAAGAGAAAATCTAATAAATAAAATGATCATCTAGAAAAGTAAAAGGAAGTTCTAAGGGAATCACAGAACTTACATTCCAAAGATTGGGTAGCCCAAAATAGGTGGAATGTGGAGAGGGGAAATTCCAAATCTGGAACAACGATGTGCTCTTCTATTCTTTTTTTTTTTTTTTTTTGCGGTACTGGGGATTGAACTCAGGGGCATTCTACCTCCGAGCTACACCCCCAGCCCTATTTTTTATTCTTTTATTTTGAAACAGGGTCTCACTAAGTTGCGGTGGGCCTCACTAGGTAGCTGAGGCTGGCCGCGAACCCAGATCCTCCGGTCTCAGCCTCCCGAATGCTGGGATTACAAGC
>PVLC010008196.1:0-40907 GCA_004027655.1 Graphiurus murinus | reverse complement strand
CTCTTCTATTCTTTTTAACTCTCTGTTGCAGTCTATTTGCCTACTGAATCTCATTTGGCAAATTCTGCACTAATACTAATGAAGGTTTAGCTTCTTAAAATATTCAATTGAATTTAAAATTTCATTTTAGAGCCTCCTTGAAACTCCTTCTGCAGAAGCCGTCTACAATATGTGGGGATTTCAATCCTTCTTGCCATTTTCTACTGTCTCTTGCTGGAAGTTGGATCTGTGTTGGACAAAGAAAACCTGATCAAGAAGCTGAGGTCACATATCAGTTTTTTTTTCCCCTTGTGGGAGTTTCAAACACCCAAGGAAAGCAAAAAATTTCCCCATGGAACCCAACAGCTTAGGTTTCCAGTTTTAAGTCAGGAGATTCCTATTGTGCAATTTGTTCCCACTATTTTTCTCATTTTACGCTGGAATGTTGATCTTAAGCAACTGTCTCTTCTACAAAAATATACAGGGCATCTTTGGACACAATATCCCTTTTATTTTATTTGGCTGGGTAAAGGCAGCTGTATACAAGGGAATTTAAAGCTTGTCAACTGGATCTTTCTTAATCTCACTTGAGTTTAAAGAGACTAGATTACTACTGTTTCCCTTTCTCTTCTTAGAAGTGAGGTCTAAATTCAGGTTTCTTTCATAGAGTTTGTTGGACATAGAGCTGTTTAAGTAGCAAAGAGCTATTTTCTTAAAACATAATGGCGCCCCCAAGTGGTACATCTATTTCAAGATCCTAAATTACAGTGCAATCCTTTTCAGAAGCTTTGTTTTTTTAGAAGCTAGAGAGATCATTTTTCAATAAACAAAGCCATCAGTTATGTTTATTACTCTTATTATCACTTTGGGTGCTGGGGATTGAACCCGGGGCCTTGTGCATATTAAACTATATTCCAGCCACCTAAGGTTTATTATGATTATCATCATTATTTTAAATATACTGAGCTGTATCCCAGCCACCTAAGGTATTTTATTATTATTATTATTATTATTGTTGTTGTTGTTATTATTTTAACTATACTTTTATTGGTGCATTATAATTATATATCATAATGAGTCCCAACATGATAGGAACATACATGCACACAACACTTGCTGTGTTTCCCTGTGGATCCTACCCTACTCCCTCCCCTTCCCTGTACATGTTACTGAGATTGGTATTGATAATTTCATATATGTACATAGAATTATTAAACTGTTTCCTTCATCAAGCCACCCCAAGGTTTATTCTTTTTTTTTAAGAAGACTCCACAAGTTCTCCCTTTTTAACCTTCATTCCCCGGAGCACTTGAAATGTTTCTTGCTACTTGCTGTCATGAGAATGGAACTTGGATGCATGCGCTGATGCTACAGAGCATGCTTACGGATGATTTCTCTGAACATTCTCATGGGAAGGGTAGCTTCATTCTCAGAATCAGTAAATCCTGCTGAGTTGATGTTTGAGCAAGAAAGGGGACCTGAGAAAAACAGGGAACTTCTTTGAAACTAAGTGTGTTCTGGCCCTCTCCTTTCTCTACATGCAGTTGAAAGAAAGTACAATGATTTATGCTTTACAAGGCAGAAACAGTGCCGAATTATTTGGTTTCCTCTGAAGTGTCAGCGCTCAAGTTACTGTTGGGATGAATGGACCACTTTGGTCATTATTTTTCAAGGTTGACTTTGAACATAAAATCTTTGAAACATCCCGAGTAGGTGGATTCCGAGCTTCCCACAATTTGGTAAACCACCCACCAGACCTCATATTCCCTGGTTTAGGAGGAGAAAGGCCACTGATAGGGGAGAAGGGACAGACAAGGGTGAGGCCTGGAGAGTCAAATATCTTTTGCATGGTTGTTTTATCGGCTACTTGGTTCAAAAAACCAGTTCTCTGTGTGAAGTCCTGCACTTTCCCTCACTCAAGCGGGCTGAGTAGACTGATCAAAATTGCATTGTGTAGACAGGTCTGGGGTTTAGGAGAGCAAATCTCTTCACAACCAAAACAGTCAGGGGAGCCACTTGGAGTCAGGCTCACACTTGTACTTTCCCACTAATTTTTGGAACTTTATACAAAATACACACAAGGATTAAAGCAGCTCTCTAAGAGCTCTGAAAGTATAGGAGTAAGAAAGAAACATTTATGCCCTTTCATTTATAGATAATAGAGGATGCCATGGAGATTTATTCAGACACCAGCGGGATTTTGTCGTTGTTGCTAAACTCGTTACTACCCCAAGGATAGCAACAAAGATACTACTTTGCTGCCTATAACTGTACAGTGGCCACATTGACTTGGTTGATGGAAAGAAACTTAAAGGGCCAAGAAGGGGAAAATTCAAATCAAGGTGTGTTCAGTTGGTATAAAAGAGAAAGGTCCCTGGTTCTCAGGCCCCCTATTCAGGGAAGGTGGCCTGTGCACCTTTTACTGTTTCGTTTTCTTGCCACATAAAGTTGATTTCACAAAATTAAAACAGACTGCAAGGGAAGGGGTGTGGGCAGGGAGTTGGGAGAACGCCCACCAAGTGAGGTGTGCGTTATGAGATTCTAATGCACCAATAAAAGTATACCAAAAAAAAAAAAAAAAAGATTGGAGGGGTTTCATTGTGAAGAACAAAAGTTCATGCTCTCAAAATGTTTTCATAAGTTTGTGTGTCGGGGGAGAAAGGGCAGTACCCTTAAAGAATAGGCCATGCTTATTAACAGTTGGACAGAAAGACAGTGGGAACAGAGACACTTGGAGACAGATTCATTGACATTTAGAGTCATGCTTCACATTGGCCACTGGAGGTCGCCCCTGCACAGTTATCGCTGCCCAGACGCCCAGATCACATACTAGCCCTAGGGAAGCTACACCTTTGGATGTGCAACATCGCAGGATTTCTGAACTTCAGCAGCACTGGTATCTAATGCTAGATCACCTTTGTGGTGGGATGCCGCCCTGAGCATTGCACAGTACTTAGCGCATGTCTTTGACCCCTCAGTCACGACAATGATAAGTATTATCTTGACATTGCTAAATGTTCCTCAGGGAGGCAAAATCACCCTTGACAGACAACCAGTTGTATACTGCGTGTTAGATCTGGGCGTCAGTCAGTCTACCATTAGTAGACCCAAGTATCCTTTCCCCAAAGACTTGTTTAGCCCAGGGTCAAGAGACAAAAATATTAAGAAGACAGAAGAATCTCCAGTTATTTTCCAGTTAAGCTCCAGATTCAGGAGCCCTTGTCTAGGTGGCTTTGATCAAGACTGTCCAGTATATAGGTGCACATCCTGCCTCTCTCTGTATACCCTGTCTGTCCCTTTTCAGAGCCTCCTTCGAAAGTGCAGACCCCAGGAGGAGAGGCTTTTTGTAAACTAATTTACACTGAGGTTTCCTGTCATCTGGACTATTGCAGCACATCACTGTGCTGAGGGATATGCACACTTAAAATGAGGGAATGGCCCGAAAGCCCATAAAATAAATCTTTAACTCCAGGCACCAGGGTAGCTAAAAGGGGGCGGGGGACATTAATGGTATTTGTTTCGTAGAATTATTGTGTGGATGGAGTGAAGCACTTAAATGGAGCCTGGTAAAAAGTAAACACTCTTGAAATGCTAGTCATCTTGTTTAGTCATTATTATTACCACTATTATTTTCTCTTCTCTACCTAAGAGACTTCTTTGGGGAAAAGTATAATAACTTGCAGCCTGAACCACTTCCTATTAAACTATCCTTGACTTCAACCTCTAGCTTTCATGCTGTGTCCACATACCCGAAGCAAATGCACCCATTGAGCAAAGCACATAGATGGAAAACTTACCTGCCTTCAAAATCTTCCTCCTTTGAATTTACTCTTAAATATTCCACTCTGAGTCCAAAACTCATTGAATGAATGAATGCATGAATGAGCTATAGGTAAAATGGAAGGAAATATTTGCGAAGCATCTACACCATATGAGGTGTGATGGTGAAGAGATTATGTTCAAAAGTTATGTCTAGTTTGTTAAACATAACTTCATAATTAATAGAGACACAGGCATGCAAATCAGCAGGACTTAAGGAGAGTAGAGGGGAGTGCTGCAGACTTATGGGAATGAGGAGCAGGGAGCCCTGACTTCCCTGCAGAGCAGTAGAGTGGGAAGGGCACTTGGGGATGGAGGAGGGAAAGAGTGTGTAGAGCCTTTCTTGTGGGCCCTTGGGTTTTATTGCATTACCAGGAAGCAGCTGCTGCTCCATGACAGAGTGGGGGACTGGGTACAGAGGAGGTATCAGTTTCACAGGGGCCATCTGTAGAATCTGAACCCTCAAGCTCACACGGAGATGACATTGCACTGTCTGAACCTTCCAGTCCTGCTGCCGGCATTCTTGTTCTCCATTGTTTCTGAGAAATGCTTTACGAAGAGTAAAGGAACGAAAACCCCAAGCTTTGCTGAAGCAAAGAGACAGGCGTCTTCTTGGGAGCTCACAGCTATTGTCTAGTTTTCTTAGCCCCCCCCCCATTCAAGCAGAGAGTATGTTGAAAATCTGTGTGTGTGTGTGTGTGTGTGTGTGTGTGTGTGTGTGTGTGCATGCATTTGTGCACGTGTGTGTGTGACGAGACAGGGAGAGAGGTGACCAATTGTTTTCTATTGGAAGGAGGATGTGAGCTACCCATAAGTTAGCAGCATAAGAGTTTACTCCTGTTGTAACAGCAAAGAGTCAATGTTATCTTGTTTGCAGATTCATTTATTTAAAAATAATTTGTATGGTCAGGCACAGTGGTGCACACTTGTGCAATTTGGGAGGCTGAGGCAGAAGGATTGCAAGTTCCAGGTCAGCCTGGGCACCTTTGAGAGACTCTGTCTCAAAATAAAAATAAAAAAAAAAGTAATGGGGATGTGGCTCAGCATTAGAGCACACCTGAGTTCAATTTCCAGTTTCAGAAAAAAAAAAAAGCCACTTATATAAGAATAGATGTTAGGTACGTCTCTTAGGTACATACCACAAAACAAACAAACAAAAAGTAACTATATGGGATGATGTTCCCATATAGGTTATGTCTACTTGCTTGACTACAGTAATCAATGTGTATATCAAAAGAAGTACAACAAAAAGTAAATTACTGTCAGATATACACAATGAGAATAGCAAAAAACCCACCAATAATTCATAAAAGCTGTATGATTTTTGTGTACCAGTTGACTCCAATTTTCATCCTAGGAGTGATTAATAGTCTTTGAAATACATGGGGCTATTAACTAGCTGTGTGAAATCCCAAACAGCAATCTAAATCTCAAAAGCTAATTTCTTGGCATTTATTGAAATAAAACTTCAGAGGACTTGCTGATGAATAGAAGGGATTGATACAGTTATGCATGATTTTATGCCCTGTCCTGAAGCAGAGCAGGCATTTAAAAGGTTAAAACTGGCTGCTTCCTACTCTTCCCAGCCTCCTGTTTGGGTTTCTTCTGTCCTGAGCCTGCTGGGTTGGCATGGCAATGAAGATAAGATGAAGGCCAACACTAAGAAAGTTACAAACCTTAAAACTTAGAAGGCCACTAGGCTGGGAAGAGCTGAAACAAACAAACAAACAAACAAACAAACAAACCACCCCATTATCCTCTCCTGTAGATTTTGACATAGATGCTGACAAAGGTGGGGCTATTGGCTTGGGAACTTAGTAACTCAGATAAGGAAGATCAGATGGACAAACCCTATTTAAGATAGGGGGAGGCAGGGGTGGCATCAGCACTGCTCCGTTGCATGGTCTTTGGAGAAGTGATGCTTTTCTCTCCTTCTACCTCCACCCCTTGGAGACATGGTGCTATTACTCTTGCTTTTATAATAAATCTTTTTTGCCCTGCACTAAACTCCAACTGCTTGTCATGGCTCCTTATTTCCAAGCCCATGATATCATGGTCACCACTGAAACTGTAACATCTTTGACAGCTCTGATGGGATGTGACCAGGGGCCTACAAACTGTAACAGGGTGTGAGATGTAATTTTAAGTGATGAAATTCATGGGACGAGGGAGAATTAGGGCTCTTTGTACTGTCCTTTAATGAACATTGAGTGGCATATGTGGACAAGGAGTAAGAACATACCAGGCTCAGGACTAACCACTGCTTTCCTGCCTGGCATCCCTGAGGCCTGGCTTCCACTGGCTTCTTAGAGGATTTCATCACTTCCCTACGGAGATGAGCGTTCACCCACCCTGGATGGCATCTTTCACATAAGGAGCAGTTATGTGGTCAAGGGAGGGAGTGGGATCTCTTCAGCCAGCCACAGGCTGCAGCCTGAACTGTGATTGTATAGAATTTGCCCCTTTTGTTGTTCTGCACTTGATGGTGAGATTGCAGTGAAGGGAATGTCTAACCGTATTCCCTTAGAACCACCAGAGGATCAGCTTCCAATATTTATCAAAAAAAAAAAAAAAAAAAGAGCCTGATATTTGCTGAATGGCTAGCTGAACTCAGGTCACTTTGCAACAACTTTGTGGGGGAGGAGCTAATGAAGAGATTTTGTTCAGAAGTTTCATTTGGGAAAAGAGGCTTCTTGAGGAGGGAGGGCACTGGGCTCCTTCTCCCATGTGCCATGAAACATTCCTTTGACAGAGTGATCTGCATCAGGAGGGTATATGGAATCCTAAGAAAGGGTCGATGAGGGAGGCCCAGGCACGCCATAGCCACCTCTTGACTACTGCTTCACAGAGGACATTTTCCAAGCAGCTGGGCATGGCAGATACCGCGTAGGTATTGCAGGTAAGGTGGCTCAGGGCTCGGGTTTCGGGAGACCTGACTTTAGTCCTCGCTCTGTTACTGGTAGAAAAGGAAGAAAAGCAGGAGAGATTCACTTCTCATCCTGTAGGGTCTTGAGTTAGAACCTGTTCTTCCTATTTTGTAAGAATTACTCCATTTCTAAGTAGGAGTATCATGGATTTATATGCCTTTTTGAGGAGTTACAGCTTCTTCTTTCAGATTTTCATTATGAGAAATTATGAAGATGGCAGAGGAATAGAAGGGTCCCCACAGGAGCAAGGGCAGGACTGGCATTTGGGGGATATGATGATGTATACTTTTCTTGGATTTAAAATTTTCCCTGAGGTCTCTGAATTTTGTTGTAAAAGAAGTTCTTGATATTTAACTATGTTTCTATGAAACCAATAAACTGGTAGGTGCAAATGCAAAAAAGTTTCAAGTTAATTCCTCCATCAAATATGTATTGCATACTTGCTATGTGTTGGCCACTGTTCTGGCGTGTGTAACCCAGAGACAATGACTTGGTTTAGGGCAGCAGTAGGGATGGAGAGATACAGGTTGGTTTGGGTTTAGATGCAGAGGTAGCAGAACTTTGGGTGTAAGGAAAATAAGTAAATGAGTGCTGACTGACTGCCCAGATTTGGACTTGAACCACTGGATAGATAGATGGTGGTGTTATTTCAGAGATGAGAGAAGGACCAGACTTGAGGATTAGAAATCAAGGTTTCTGTTTTTGTCACAGTAATTGTGAGATGTTTACTTGACGTCCAAGAGAAGATAGCCAGTAAGCTTCTCTTACTTCAGGCTGCCAAAACATAATGCCATAGGCTGAGTGGCTTAAATAATAAACATTCATTTCTCACAGTTCTCAAGCCTAGGAAGTCCAAGCTCAAGGTGTCAGCATACCAAGTGCCACTTTCCTGGTTTATAGATGGTTGCCTTTCATTGTATCCTCACGTGATGGAGAACAGAGAGGAAGCCAGCTCTCTGGTCTCTCCCAATAAGGGCATTAATCCCATTCACAAGGGCCCCATCCTCCTGACCTAATTACTTCCCAAAGACCATCACATTGGGGGTTAGGATTTCAACATACAAATGTGGTGATGGGGGAGGACACGAACATTTAGTCTATAACAAGGTCTTTGAAAACAGAATTAAAACTGAAGCCAGGGGTAACCTCAGAACTAGTTTATAAATCAGGCTGTCATTCCCATTAGTAATTCAAGCCAAGCACTAAGTAGAGTTTGTAAATGTAGAAGCAAAGAGCCAGCAGGTCTGAGCTCTGAGGCACTGCAGCTTGCAGATTGCCTTGGGGACAAGAAGCCAGCAGAGGAGACTGAGCTGGTGCGGTTACTGCACTAGCTAAGCAGAAACCTGCACAGCATGGAAGCTGAGAAAGGAAAGAACATCAAGGAGGGAGAAGGTGGCTTGAATACCACTGAAGGCAGGGTAGATGAGAACAGACAAGTGCCACTGGACCTGGTGACATGGCAGCAGGGAGGAGGGGCCGCCTAGGGTTGGGAAAGAGTCTGGGAGGCAGGGAAGAGGGAAGGTGTAGGAGATGTCTTCCAAACACGTTCCTTTCTGTTATAGGAAAGGAGGTGTGTTGGCTTCTAGAAATAAGATAGAATTTGGAGCTCTAAGGCTTGAGTCCTGAGACTGGGACTCAGCTGGATGGTCCTGAGTGATTAATGTTCCACATCTTGTTTTCAGTTTCTTCATCCACAGAGGGAGTTTTCCAATACTGCCTGCTCCATAGAGTTTATTTATATTTTGGTCTTGAAATATTAACATTTCTTTGATGTCCTTATTTCAGGGAAGTAAGTATAGCATACTTGCCCAACGGGTTCTTCTGAGATGAAAAGGAAGCAATTCACTGCTCATATCATAAGAATCAAGATGCAGAACAGATCCCCAGCTTGATCATGAAGGCTTACCAAAGTTCCATGAAAATGGACATCGCATACTACTCTTAATATCCACTCATTTGTTCAACAGGTAAAAACGGAAAACCAGCTGTGGCCCAAACACTGTTATAGGTCCTGTGATTACTGCAGTGACTACAGCAAGTCCCTGCTCCATGGAGCTCAGGAAGGTGAAGGATGAACAGGAGCATCTGTAAATCAGTGGTGATGCATGCTGGGAAGAAAAATAAAGCAGGCTAAGCAGGACAGGGATGTTATTTTTTAAGGCTGATGATGGAAGGCACTAAGAGACACCAACCAGAATTCACCTGAGCAGAGATCTGAATGCAGCCAGGGATGAACCATGAGTGCACCAGGAACATCTCAGACAGAGGACACCACAAGCATAAACATCCTGAGGAGCAATCTACTGCAGGTGTCTGTCTAAGTTGGGGACTGGCTTTTTCTCATTATGCTACTGCAAGCTATTCAGCATCCTGTTATTGCACTGTCCGAGTGTAGCCCGGGCCACACTCTGTCAGTTGCACTGTCCTTACCCAAAGTCTACTCCATCTACCAAGGAGGTTAAAGCAGGGGAGGGAGGGGTCCTGAGAGGGTAGCTGATATTGGTGCTGAACCTAGGGATTTATATATGTTTGAAACCCCTTTGGGTAGACATTAACCAATGAAAAGAAAGTCCCCGTTTTTCATGACTTAGTTAATTTGTCATCTATTGCCTTTAATTCCCCAAAGTCATGACACTGTTTGTTCTGCATGTTTGTTCTCTGTTCTATATGTAGCAACAGTCCATGAGTCTAAGGTTGGTGCATATAGATCTTTGGTTCCTGACATCTTGGCTCCATTCCTCCACATTTAATTGTTCATGTTCATTTAATTGTTCAATGAGCCTGCATTGATTGCTAATAAGGGCAATATTAATTGCTAATAAGAACAAGATTTCATACGTAGGCAGAACAATAAAATCCTTTTCTCTGTCTCTAAGCTGTCAGCAAAGAGCTACAGCCACGGTTGATCTTGGTCAGCTAAAAAGTTGGCTATTAGCCCAGCTGAACCCTGAATGTTAAAACACAGACACCTGCACTTAGAAAAAGAATTATATAGACTCTCGCAACAGTTTGGATTAAAGTTAAAACATGAAAAAGCAAGCTATATTAACCCAATATTAATTATTAGTTATAGTTATAACAAAATAGTTATAGCCCCTAAACCTTCATACTTTAAGGATTATACTCCTGTGTCTTTCTATAAAACAAGTTTTCAACCTAAGCAACTTCTAGCAGACAGAGATAAGGAGAAGCTAAGAACTCACCAAGGACATAAGTGGATAATACATGCCTTAAACTTTAAAATAAAACAAAGAACAAGGCAGGCTTTTACCATGCAGCCCCCTGACCTTGCTAAACACATTTTGATCAGTAATGCCAGACCTCTCTGTCCCTGTGAGGAGGAACAAAGAAGGCTAATTAAAAGGCTTACACAGCAGAGATAACTGGTGGGCCTGCACCTGCGTTTGGTGGGAAAAGAAGACTCTTGGCTAAGCAGGGTGGGAATAAGGAGATAATGAATTCTTATTAAAAATGTTATGTGTTCAGAGACCTCAGTGCCTTATTTTCAAGGCACTTCACTGCATCGCCTATGATGACGTGCTTTAATTGCTCTGTCCCCCCCTTTCTACCTGTAATAATAAAACTTTACTTAAGCTTGCAGCAGTGAAGTTCTGGCTATTTTTTTCTAAAACTAGCTAAGAACAATAACCCACAGCAACCTCCCCAACTGTTACAGTTCAGGTCCAGTGAACAACACAGAAGCACCTTCCTTCTTGGTGGTGGTGGTGGTGGGGGGTGGAATCTGGATTTTGTTTTTCTTAAGCCTTTTCTCCCAGGAGTCCTGTTCCCTTACTGCCTATCCAATACCTAACTCCTCAGTATTACAAAAATAAATAAATAAATAAATAAATAAGTTTATTACAGTACTATTCACAACAACCAAGATATGGAATCAATTTAAATGCCTATCGATAGAGAGCTGGACAAAGGAAATGTGACATCTATACACAATGGAATATTATTCAGCCATAAAAAGTATAAAACTGTTGTTATTGTGACAACATGGGTAGAACTGGAGGATATTATGTAAGTGAAATCAATCAAGCACAGAAAGACAAATACATGACTTCACATAAGTAGAATCTAAAAAAGTTGATGTCATAGAAGTTGAGAGCAGAATAGTGGTGACCAGCGAGTGACTGGGTAGAATAGAGGGGAGAGGGAGATGTTGATCAAGACATGCAATGTTATAATAATAATAATAATAATAATTATTATTATTATTATTATTGTTGTGTGTGTGTTTCACTGGGGATTGAACTCAAGAACATAAGAACATTCTACCTCTGAGCTACATCCATAGCCCTATTTTATTTTTATTTTGAAACAGGGTCTCACTAGGTTGATGAAAGTCTCTTTGCTGAGGCTGTTCTCAATCCCCCTGTCTCAGCCTCCCAAGTACTGAGATTACAAGTGTGCGCCACCATGCCTGGCTTCGATGTTATTATTTGACAGGAGGAATAAGCTTGTGTTCTATGGCACAGTAGGGTGAATATAATTAACAATAATATATCATATATCTTAAAATAGTTAGAAGAGGAGAATTTGACCATACTCACTGTAAAGAAATGATAAAAGTCTAAGGTGATGGATATACTAATTGCCCTGAGGTGATCCTAACCAATGCATACATGAATCAAAACATCACATACCTTTAAAATATGTACAAATATTATTTATCAATGGAAAAATATATAAAAATGTACACTACAAAAATATAGAGGAGATAGCGTATATTCAAATACTAAGCTATTTTATATAAGGGACTTGAGAATCTGTAGATTTTTATATCTTTGAAGGGTTCTGGAATCAGCATCCTCAAAGGATGACTCTGTACACACACACACACACACACACACACACACACACAGAGTCACACACACACAGAGTCACACACACACAGAGTCATCATATGATTTATTATTCCAATTGGGATTCTATTGACTATAAGCTGGTACTACAAATAATGACAACTGGCATAAACTTGGACTATCTTGGACACACAGGAATAATGGTCAACCCATTTACAGACACTTTTACATAAGAAAGGGGAAGGGAAAGAAGAACAAAGGATTATTCCAAACCCTCCAGGCCTATACCCCCTACCCTTGGCAGACATCCTTATATCTCATTTCACAGAGAAGACCAAGGCTACCAAGCTCAATTTCCTGTGCTTTGAGCTATAAAGTTGCCATCTGCTTGAATCCATCCTCTCTTGTCCAGGAAAACCTCCACTTGCCTCTGGAGCCTAAGTCCTCCTGCCTCTTTGGGAACCCACCTCTCTCTCAGAGCCCTTCTTGATCTTATGGTCCCCTCCCTGCTAAAATTTAACATCAGTCCTACTCATCTAACCAAACTCTTTGAAGTTATATCTGCTCATATTTTTTCATCCCATCCATTCTGGACAGTATGATTTCTATCTTCCACCTACCTAATAAGCCGTGCTCACCAGGGTTAGCTCATCCTCCCGGTGGCCCAAACCACTGGTGGTCTTCATCTTTAACCTGCTTGACTTCTTCTGAGACCTTCAGCACTGTTGAACATCCTTAGAGGACGCTCCTGTCCTCCTCCCCCCCCCACGTAGCTAGACTTGCTGTTCTCCTGGCCCCTCTCTTGGGCTGCTCATCTGTTGTCTCCTCTGTGGTCAGTCACCACCAGTACTTGATGAACTACCATCACACCAAAATATATAAGACATCCCAGTTGCTTGCAAGGCTGAGATAAGAAGATGGCAAGTTTGAGGCCATCCTGGGTAACTTTGAGAGACCCCTGCTGAGAATAAAAAATGTAGCACAGTGGTAGAGGACTCCTGACTGGGTTCAGTCCCCATTACCAGGAAAAAACCCAAAACTCTTTGTTTCTACTTCCTGCAGATGGCACCAGAGAGACACAGGATCCTAAGCAGGTGGGCCAAGAAGAACCTGTGGAAAAGCCAGCCAGGCTCTTGTTTCTGACTTGAAAATACCAAGAGCTGGATCTGCAGGAGCCACATGGCCCAGGGGTTCTTCAGTGTACATTTGGGGTGAGGATTGTGGGGTGAGGATAGGACTCGGTCATATGTGTAAATTGCACAGGGGGGAAGCAAAGCATGGCGATTGGTTCTTTGGAAAGCAGAGTTTAGCAATCTGAAATCAGCTCTGTAGTTCTAAGATAGCCAAAAATCGTTTGCTGTGGCTTCTTGCATTTCTTTAGCGAGGGTCACCAGAAGGCAGCTTTGTGTTTGATGTGCAAGTTCAGCAGAAATGCTTCTTCCCCTAATGAGGCCTGGTGCCTGTCTGAGCCCTGGGCTGCTCAGTGGGGAGGGTGAGGGAGGCAATCTCTGGTTTTCCAGTTGCTGAGAAGTTCACATATTAAATGGCCATAAACTACCCAGAAGCGCTTGGGCTCAGGGAGGGCTGTGGGGCGTGACTCCCTGTGAGTCTCCTGGGTAGGTTTGTGGGGAGCAGTTTAGTATGTAGAGCTGGCTTTGTGGGCTCCCTCATCATGTGGTGGGTGGCTTCACCTCACAGCTTGTGTGGCCTGATGAAAATTCAAATCTGAAAGAAGCTAAGTAGGACGGGGCAGTCAGAAGCAGAGGGTTCACCAGTTGTGGGAAGATTACAAGAATTCCCAGCATGGCTGAGACAAGGGCTATCTTTGTGTGTTCTGTGTTCCTGAAACGACTCTGTAAAAATTCATCCGGATGGCTGAAAGGCTCAAGGCTTCACGGAACTGGCAGGAACATCAGAGACTAGCTAGCCCAGTCTTCTCATTTTTTTTGAATAAAGCTTTCAAAATGCCCATGGCGGTTTGACTCCCATAATTGCATCAAGTCATACGATGGCAAAATTTTTTACATTCCTATAGTGGTAATGTTATTCATCGCTGACAGCAAAACAAGAAGTAGTACCTAGGTGAGACATGAAGGTTTTTGAAGTTAAATTCCTCAAGTGTATAACATACCAACAGCTTCCAGTACTTCTCCACTTTATTAACACATTACCAACTGACCTCTGCTCTCATCTTCTGCAGAAATGCATATCTGTAATCCCAGTACTTGGAAGACTGAGATGGGAGGATCGCAGGTTTGAGGCAACTCAGAAATTTAGTTAGACCCTCAGCAACTTAGTGACACTCTGTCTCAAAATAAGAAATAATGAGCCGGGCGTGGTGGCGCATGCTTGTAATCCCAGCATTTGGGAGGCTGCGACCGGAGGATCCGGGTTCTCGGCCAGCCTCAGCTACCTAGTGAGGCCCTCTGCAACTTAGTGAGAGCCTGTTTCGAAATAAAGAATAAAAAATAGGGCTGGGGGTATAGCTTGGAGGTATAATGCCCCTGAGTTCAATCCCCAGTACCGCAAAAAAATAAAAATAAAAAAAGGGCTGAGGTGTAGCTCAGAGGTAGATGCCTCTGGGTTTTATCTCCAATACCACCAAAATAAGAAATAAAAAGAATTGGGGATATATCTCAGAGGTAGAATGTCCCTGGGTTCAATCTCCAGTATCAAAAACAAAACAAAACAAAAGACCAGAAAAAATAGAAACAATTCTCAAAAATCACATTGCCAGGGGCCATAGCATGGGCCTTTCAGGCTCATCTGGAGGACCACAGTCACTCCTTGAAACTCTCTCCCCTTTGAACTTCAGAGTCCCTGCACTTTCCTGGTTCTCTTTCTCTCTCCTTCTCTGATGAGACACCAGCATCAGGTGAGTTTAGGCCTTACGACCCAGCCCCTGTATAAACTGTAATCAAAGTTCAAGATGTTTCTAAATGTCAAATCTTTGCTCTCAGCTCTGGATTCCAGAAGTGGCGAAGGAGAGGCCAGTCGTCCTTACCCACAAGCCTGTCTTCTCACCAGAAGGGGATGAAATGATAGTTTGAGGTATTAACTTAAGAGTTTTTCTACAAAACTTATTTACTATTCAAACAGTTCACTTGCCATTCAAACAGGCAGTTGTCTTTGTGTCCATGAATCCTGTTCCATAAGGGTTTACCCTTTATAACCACAAAAGCTTCAATAACTCAGGGACTTTGTGTTTTCCCTGGCTACATCCCTCTGTGAGACAATGAACAAAACCACATCTGAAAGCAGACTGGAGAGAGTAGTTTTCTCTCCAGATCTAAAGAGCTTATGGTGGACTAGGGAGAAGAGCACCTAAGAATGAGGGGGAAGGACAGAATAAAAAAGGAGGGGAGAGGTTATGAAATCCTCCAAGAGCTGACCCTGAGGAAGCTGGCAAAGGCCTGTGAATGTGTGTGTGTGTGTGTGTGTGTGTGTGTGTGTGTGTGTGTGTGTGTGTTACTGGGGATTGAACTTAAGGGCATTCTACCTCCTGACTATACTCCCAATCCTATTTTGTATTCTTTATTTTGAAACAGGGTCTCACTAAGTTGCAGAGGGCCTCACTAAGTAGCTAGGGCTGGCCACGAACTCGGATCCTCCAGTCTCAGCCTCTCAAGTACTGGGATTACAAGTGTCCACTACTATTCTTGGCTCTCCTCTTGTCTTTACATGTCTTTTGATTCAAGGAAGGAATATTTCACTGTGCTTAAAGGCAACAGGAATGGTTAAGAAAGTGCTGCCTATCCTCTTGGATCCAGCATATTATATAAATTATCTCATTTAGCTTTTCAACATCCCTAGGGAGGGAGGGACTTACCCTGTACCCATTTTTTCATACGATGAAAGTGAGGCACAAAAGTTAAACAACTTGCCTAGCTAAGTGGTGGAACTGGTATTTGAACCCCTCATCACTCACACAATCAGGGCTTACAAGCCTACATGAAAAATTGCCTCCCTAAATAGGGAGATTATCACCCAAACTCCTTTTCAGCTCCATTATTTCCCACCTTCTTGAAGTTATTATTTAAACTTGATCTTGGGGGTTGTCTGGCCTCAGAGGAGAAAAGAGGACTGCATGAGCGTGGGTTCCTGCAGAGTCAGACTGGCCCCACCCCAGTCCTCCTCTAATTTTCCAGGCTCCTTTTCCCTCCATCAAATATGCCTCTGCTATTACATTATTATTAACTCTGGGTTCTCTTTTTAGCATAAAGTCTTCCATAAAGTCTAAATCTTTCCACAAGTCAAAGATGAGCAGGAAATATTTTCAGGTTCCTACTTATAGAACATCTTCCCCTTTCTACTTGGAGCAGCTGTCTTGAAATATTCCCCTTGTGTCTGGGCAGAGCTGTCCTTCCAGCCTGGCTACAGACCCTCCCTGTATGTGTGTTGAGTTGATATCAGATTAAGGGGTTGTGTAGGTTCTGCAGGGTCACAAGAGACCTCTTGGTTGCTGGAGGTAGTTGGCTCAGCAGGAATTGTTTCACTCTTTCCAAGAAGAGGTTCTGTTCTTTGCAAAATTCAGAATTCTTTGTTTTGTTTTTGGTACTGTGGATTGAATCCAGGAACATTCTACCTTTTTCTTCTTCTTTTTTTTTTGAAACAGAGTCTCACTAAGTCGTAGAGAGCCTCACTAAGCTGCTGAGACTGGCCTTAAACCTGCAATCCTCCTGTCTCAGCCTCTCAAGTACTGGGATTACAGGTGTGTGCCATCATGCCTGGCTAAAATTCAGAATTCTTAACAGAGGCTCTTGAGAGATCTGTCTTTCCTTAGGCAGCTGCCTAGAACACAGAAAGGCTAATCTCTGCAGCAAGCTTTAAGGAGCCTTGATTGCTTGTTCTTCCTTTGATTCACTTCCCAAGAGGTTGGAAGCATCCTGAGGTACTCTTTCAAAGAATGCTATTTAACTAGCACAGTGACTTTTGAGAGTTCACCTCATTTTTACACATCGATGCTCACTGAAGTCATGGGCACTGCCCCAAAGAAATTGGTTCTGATTCAAATATTTGTTAATCAATCTGGGAGCAAGGCTGGTTCCACAAGAATTCTTAGCATTCCTGGACAGGCTCCTTAACATGGCAAATACAAGTTCCAGTCTGCACCTCAGATCTACATGAACGATAACATAATTTTTCAGTAATCAAACTCATGACTTCTTAATTTGTTCTGCTGAGTGTCTACAACTCCATCTTGGTCTATTCAGTGTTTTCCCTTCTCACTACCCAGCAAGTTGAAAGGTAGAGGATTTCCTGGGTTGTGGGACAAGACAGTGAGAAGAAGAAGTTGTAGCAATGATGTTGGTAGGTCCCCTCAAAAGTCAGAGCCCCACAGAAGCAGCCCAATCCTCACATCTAGATTGATGAGCCACAAGAAGACAGTAAGACCCAGAAGAGAAAATGCCTGTGCTGAGTGTTGGTCAGGGCTTTATCCTGCCTCACAGAAAGTTCCTGTATTGGGATGACATTCAAAGGTTTAGGATTAACATTCAAAGTGGCTTGGTAGAAATGAAAAAGGTTGCTGACATCTGATGGGGCCATTCAGATAGAAACCTGCATGGACAGACACTTAAGGACCACATCAGGTAAGGAAGGTCTCCGTGGGTGGCTGCCTGCACAAAGGTGAAAGCATCTTGCAGCAGACAACTGCCTCTTGGCACTACCTGAGCTCCATGGAACTTCTGCACATGTTGTAGAGGGGATGCTGGAGAGAAACCCTTAGTTGACTGAGATGTAGTTTTACATTCATAGCAGACTGGAAGGTCAAACAGAAATCAAGTTGAGTTTTGGAAAAATAGAGAAATTTGTAATTTGTGTACACCCTAATCTGTTGTACACTAGCTCTAGCAAAATGTGGATTTATTAAAAGAACCCAGAAGAATCTCCTGGAATCAAAATTCAGGAATTACATGTGGAGTCTGATGGTCTCCTACAATTAGTTTTTCTCTGGAACATTGTGCCAATCTCCATTTGTTTGGCCTTTTTTAAAGACTGAGACAGTGGCAAGCATCTTTCTCTGCTGACTTGCAGTCTCTGCTCCTTCACAACTTGGGTGGATGTGGGTCTTCAGCTAGAGCTCACAAAGATGTCATCTCCACATACCTTACCAGTCCTGTGACTACCACCGAATCATGATATTCATTATGGTTTCTGGTTGAAATTTTTGAGACAGAATTAACTTCTTGTTCTCTAATGCCATACTCCTTAGACCAGGAATTCACCTGGCCCTATCACACGGGGGCAGAGAGTGACAGGCCATACAAATAGCCAGGCATGGTGGCACATGCTTGTAATTCCAGTACTTGGGAGGCTGAGACAGGAGGATTGCAGGTTTGGGGCCAACCTCTGCACCTTAGTGAGGTCCTATGCAACTTAGTGAGACCTTGTTTCAAAATAAAATAAAATAAATAGGGCTAGGGGTGTTAGCTCAGAGGTAGAATGCCCCCGGGTTCCATTCCCAGTACCACAAAGTAATAATAAAATAATAATTATAATTATAATAATAATAATAATGCTCAAGCCAGCCTCATTATCAATGGTGTATGATTTGAACAGTTCCAAGAGAGAGTTTGGGGCCCTGAGGCTTGACCTGATCTCTAATTCACCTTTATTAAAATTATTCTTGTATGTGTCTTATATTTCTCTGAATATTGCAATTTCCCTGGAAGCAGAGGCTCTAATTAATCTCTTTATGCACCCTGACATTTTTTGTGTGTGCCATTTGTTTTTGGAAGAGTTCAAAGAGTCCTTGTTGAATGAGTGAACATCCTTACATTTGTTCTGTGCCCTCTAGACTACCATTTCAGAGTGAGTAGTGTCCAGGCTAATATCTGCATACCGTAATTCCTGTTGCTGGTGCCAGGTGGGTCTCCTCATCAGACACTAAAAAGAAACAGCCTTAAAGTTCTGTAAACAAACCCCTAACAACCAAGCATCTTAATTTCTTATTATTCTATAGCCATCTTAACTGCCATGGAAACTGGCTGAAGACCACATTCAATCTTTGAAGCATTTATGTGATAAATTATGTGATACATTAGAAGTAGTTTATAAAAGAGGAACAAGTGTAGTGCTCTATAGGGAGATAATTCCTATCCTTTCTTTCTGAACAAATTTCAGACGATTGGCACACTTGGAGCAATTTTTATAAATTAAAAACTCCAAGTTTATTAGCAATCACTCCCTTGGTTTGTATAAAGAAATCCAAACATTTCAAGTTTCTCTGTGTGCTAATTAAAAGGATTCTCTTTAAATGGTGGAGCTGTCATGGTAGCTAATTATGATCATAAAATGTTGAACCTGAAGGAAGTTTTTAGATCATTTAATCCATCCCTTTCATTTTACTGGGGAAGAAACTGGCGCAGGTGCAGGGTATGTGACTTGTCACATATCTAGGATCAGAACTACAGCTCACAGCCACGTGGCCCAGGGTTCTGCAGCCCAAGAAACAGCACTTCAGTGGACAACAGGAGGATGCTGGAGGTGATGACATGAATAACTTACGCAGCTTTTAGCAGTATGTATGGCTAAGTCCATAGAAGGAAACTCAAATAACCCCTTAACCTAAAGGAAAGACAAGAGATGGTTCATTCTTAGAAGTAGTTTGTAGAGGGGGAGGAATTGGGGCGGAAATTGGGGAAGGGATGAGAGATGTGTGCATGTATGCCTTTACCAGCTTGTACCCAAAAAAGATGTATGATTACAATGCACCAATACAAAAATAAATAAGGAAATATATACATGTATATATATACATTTATATATATATATATAAGATATATATATATATATATATATATATATATATATATATATATATATATATATATAAAAGTGGTTTGTAGTCAAGGATGCTATGAGGCTGGCAGAGGAGACCTGCTTGGACTCTCAGGTATAATTGTGCCCCATGATTTCTGGCCAGGAGTCAAGCGTCAAGCACCATGTTCAATACTTAATCCTTAGGAGTTTGCTAAAGCATATAACCCACCTTATGAAGTCAGCGTGATTCTCTTCATTTTACAGACAAGGAGACAGTTGGGTCACTTAAGTGATTTTTCCAAGGTCGCATACCAATGTTTCTTGCTATATGAGATTGGATTTGTACTAGGTCCTTTAAGACACTAAGCTTGTATTCTTAGCCAGAGATGACATTTGAATAGGGACTCCTTTGGGAAATATTGGTGATAGCAAGGGTCTCTCCAGGAATCTCCTTCTATGCTGCTTGTGCTTCTAGATTTATATGGATACCTTCATGCTAGGAGAAATTCTTTTTGGCTGGATCAGACTGAGCTGAACTGGTCTCTCAGCCTTGAGCAGACTGTATCACAAACTGGACCTCCAGCTCTTTGATAGCAGAGAGTCTGCCTGCCTCAGGTGGAGCCAGCTGGTGTGCTTATCAACTCACATTCCAAATATAAACTTTAGAAGGCTGAAACTGGAAGAATGATAGAGATTTGGTACAGTCTACACATTTTAAGAAGGATGAAACAGAGGCCCAGTTTGAGTTTTGTTTATGCTGTAAATGGTGGGAAACCATAATGGCTAAGAGTGACAGATTTATATGGTGCCTAAAAAACTTTTTGGGGGGGTATGGGAGTGGGGAGCTGGTTCTGCTTTTAAATTGTTTATTGGCTAGTTTGTTACGCATTTCTTGCTTTTTGGTCAGGTAACACCGATAACGTGCACAACCTTTGGTGGCGGGTGGGGTGGGGTGGGGCAGGAGGAGGACACAAAGGATCTAGAAAACATGGATAAGTACAAAGAGACCATCAGTAGAACTCTACCTGTCCAGGAAGCATTAAGGGTTTTTGCCAGGGATCTGGGAAGCCCTAACCAGACTCTTTGAGTGACTTTGATATCTTTTTCTAATTTAGTTTAAAGTTCAAGAACTGTTATGAATATTCTTGTCACCCAGAAAGAAAGAGGAGTTGTGTAAAATGAGGGAGCTGGGCTCATCTACATTAGGCACAAAACCATCACAGATCTCAACAAAACCTCTCTGGCCTTTTGGCTCCATTATGGAACTTCAAGACATCCTAACTAATCTTCACAACCATATGAGCTAGGAGCAATCCTTATGCCCATTTTTCAAAAAAGATACAATGTGGAAGGCATGATTTCCAGGTGCAAAGAAGCTAAGGGACTAGGCCTGAGGCAATGAGGTAAGTCTAGGATGCCAAGCCAGTGGTCAGGGTCTGTGTGTGTGTGTGAAATACATGAGGGAATTTTAGTCAGCCATGTCTAACACTGTGCTAACACTGTCTTCCATGGTCTGACAATGACTGAGGTTTTATAGAAAGGGGAATGAGGTTAAAGGTTGGGGGTTTCATAGCTGGAGGCTTTTCAAGGTGCCAAAATAGGTATTCTTGATCAAGTCTATTCTCCTCTAACATCATCTCAGGATTGGTCATGCAAGGCCTTCTCTTCCATAAGAAAGTTGTTGTTGCCTGGGGGGTAGCTTGAACTCATCAGAAGATGTTATTGAGCTAGGTATGGTGGCACACACTTGTAACCCCAGTACTTGGGAGGCTGAGACTGGAGGATTGCAGGTTTGCGGCCAGCCTTAGCTACTTAGTAAGGCCCTGTTTAAAAAAAAAAAAGTAAAAAGAAAATAGGGCTGGGAGTGTAGCTCAGAGGTAGAATCCCCCTGAGTTCAATCCCCAGTACCGCAAAAAAAAAAAAAAAAATCTTTTTTTTTTTGCGGTACTGGGGATTGAACTCAGAGGCATTCTACCTCCGAGCTATACCCCCAGCCCTATTTTTTATTCTTTATTTTGAAACCGGGTCTCACTAAGTTGCGGAGTGCCTCACTTAGGTAGCTGAGGCTGGCCGCAAACCCGGATCCTCCGGTCTCAGCCTCCCAAATGCTGGGATTACAAGCGTGCGCCACCACGCCCGGCAAAAAAGATATTAATCAGACCTTGTTCCTGGAATCCAAGATGATGTGGAGCAAGGGAGACAAATGCAAAATGCCAAGTTCTTAATCCCAGCTACCCATTAGACATTTGTAGGCAAAAATGAAGGGTCTAAGTCCTAGTTACAACTCCTCCATCCATTTCTCATTATTGAGGCAATGACAGTGTCAGCCAGTCTGGCTTTGCAAACTTTTGTCTGTGGCCAGACACAGACCACACTGCTGCTTCAAAATCAGTCACAGAAGCCCCTTCCAACCCCAACAGTTTTTGGTTTTGTGACTGAGTATGGGAACAAGTTCCTCCAAATATCTACATTAATGAGCTGTGGGAACTCATTCTCCCAGAGACTGCTTAGAACCCACTTTGGCATTGTCCCTTCCCAGATCGAGAAAGCCTGTATACTTATGTACCGACTCTCTTTCATCAGTGGCTGAGGACTGCTCCTGTGTACATTCACTTCTAATCTGCTTTAGTTACAGGTGGGCCAAGCACACCCTGTACCCATGCAGACAGCTGCAGGTGCATGCAAGAGAACATCAACAGTGTGCGGGGAGGGGGGATCTAAACTGAGGATAGACCGTACCTTTAACACAACAAGCACACTAGACTCTATCTTCAGCCAGGTGGACATCTGCCCCTCATATCAGGGCTTGCAAATATGTGGCCTACAGAACACAAAGCAGAATTACCTATAGATCCCACTTGGATTAAAGTTGAGAGGGTTCCTTTGGTTACACATGAGGAACCCACCCTGAATTAGCTTAGGTTAAAAGGTGACTTGACTGACTCTGGTGACCAAATCCCAGAAAAGATTAGGATACAGCTGGTATCAAGGATGAATGGAGATGAGAGATCCCAAACTTTCTCTGTGTCTGGTCTCTTTATATTGCACTCTAACTTCTTTGAAAAGGGAGAAGGACCTATAGCTTCCTGGCCTGGGTCAGGTGCACACTCCCTGACCCATTCCTGTGGCCAGAAAGGTCATGAAAGTGGACACCCACACATTTCCTGCACACTGTGAAGGTAGGGAGTAGAGAGAAGTTCCCCCCAAAACAGAGAGGGTGAGGTTCCCAGGAGAATGGAGGGCTGCTGGGTAGACAAACCATGCCTGCCCAGAAGTAAAACAGTGGCTCACAGATTATCTGAAGAGAAGATCAAAATGTGAGTCTATGCTTAAAAAGCACTTTATTATAGAACTAAAAAAGGAAATGAAGGGGAAATGAAGTCATCACTCAGTTTATTAGCAACAAAGTACTACTGGCATTGATTGTCCTGGCAGCATATGAATTGGCATTTTACTAATCCCAGTGTTGCGCACAGAACAGAGTTGAAGAAATGTGCTGGGGAGAGCTGGTTCTAGAAGGCCCTGGGCTCCTCAGTCAAACCATCACCTCTTCAGGCCCTCTATAAGTCACATTTAAGTCAGTTTTTACCAGAAGATCAGGGCTTAGGTGGAGGGTTCCCTCTCTATGACCTGTGACCAGGTCCCCAAACGCAGGCGGCAACAATCACTACACGTTGACTCTTGGGCCTTAATTCTTCCCATAGTTATACATAGTTTACAAATGCCTGTGTACCAGGCATACACTGGGCAATACAGCAAACCCCCCGCCCCCCCGCCCTCCTGACATGGTCAGGGGAGCCTGCTGCTTCAGGGCCAGGCAAGGATTTTAACTCTTGCAGGAATCCTTCTCTCTCGGACCAACTCGCCAACTCGACCAGCCTGGTGCCCTATTCTCTCTTCTCTTTCTCCTCCAACCTCTCTCCTCCTTTCTCCTTCCTCCTCCTCCTTCTTCTCCTCCTCCTCCTCCTCTTTCTTTTTCTTCTCTCTCTCTCTCTCTCTCTCTCTCTCACACACACACACACACACACACACACACACACACACACACACACACACACACACCCTCCATTGCATTACACAGACACACACCCTCAATTGCAGATCCGCGGGTACTCAAGACCCACCTCCGGCGGATGGGGCGCGACAGCTGCAGGTTGCCGCAGCTCTCCCCGCCCCCGGCGGCCTCCCCAGGCGGGGCTCGGGGCCGGCGGCCCGAGGGGCGGGGCCCGAGCAGGTAGCTCGGTGACCGCGGGCCGCCGCGGCGGGATGGGGCGGCTCGGGGCCCGCCGCCTGGTCCTGCTCGCCGCCTGCCTGGGGCTCTGCGGGGCGCTCGGAGGTACGCGCCCACTCTTCCTTCCCGTCCCTTCCCCGGCGCGCGTGGAGAGGGTGGCCGCGCAGGGGAGGGCGCGGGGCGGGGAGAGCCGCTGAGCTCTCGGGGCCAGGACACGCTGGGCCTGCTTCGTCCCTCTGCGACCCGGACTGTGACTCTCAGACCCGCACTCCTTGGCTGGCGGGGGTGGGAGGAGAGCTAGGCCCTGCGCAAAACTTCCAGCTCCCCGCCTGCGCCGCGCCACTCGGGCCTTCTCTCCTTGGCAGGCTGCCCCCAGGACTTGGAGTTTTAAAGTCCAGCCCCTAGTCCACTCTGACATGCAGGACAAAGGACTCCTGCTGTCTTCCGTTCTGATCCTTTTTACTTCTACCCCTTACCCAGCCTTGGCAAGAGTTGCTGCGCATCAGGTGACCCTCAAGGCTTTGGGGGCCTTAAACTCATCCCGAAATTCTTTGGTCACTGGCTCATTGTCCCATAAGTCCCTCCCCCTGTGAGTTTAATATTCCTGGGCCCAGTGAGTGGAAATGTTTCACATTTCTTTCTTTTTTAAATGTTTACATTTCTATGGCGAAATGTTTTACATGTCTTTTCAGACGTTAAAAATTACTAATAAGAATATAGATTTTTTGCACGATTTTCTTTTACTGTACTAGGACCTTCCTGCCCTCCATGACTCTTTGAACTTGAATTCAGTTCAATAAAAGACTCACAGACTTTTTAAAACTGAGAACTCATTTTAAATCAAAGGCTTGTATCTCCGTAATACTCGGATTAAATTCTGAAGACCTATTTACTTCACTGTAGGCATAGCCAAATAGTGCCACTGCTGCCCACAACTGCTGGATGATTTCACTAGCAGCTTTGGAGTAATGTTCCAGGGATGACCCAGCAGGGCAGAAGAGGACTCCTCACTCTCTCTCCTTGGGGTGGGATGGGAGAGTGGCTCCTGCTGCACCTTTCTCCTTCCTTCCTGGTCCCCAGGGTGGATTGACCAGGGGGCTGAAGGCCTGCCCTGCTGTGACTGTGGCTTTCAGGGGGCAGGTGTGTGTTGCAGGCCAGGGAGAGCAGCAGGCCAGGGAATGGCCTCTCTGGACAGATTGGGTAGTGATGGGCAAGGAGCTGGCAGTCCAGATGGTCAATTTAGGATGAGGGGAAGCCCGGGGTTTGGGAGTCAGATGCACTACAGAGGGCTTCAATCCTGTTGCTGTCTTATATTCTCAGAGTGACTGTGGGCAAGTTACTTCTCTGGGTCTTTATTTTGCCTCTGTAAAGGTGAGATGATAATAGTTTCTTCAGAGATGCCTGAATAACATACTATGTAAGACCACCTGGCAGCCTGAGAACACTCAGTGAACACTCATTTCCATCCTTCCCTATTCATTAGCCTCCTTTTCTGCCCTCCATCCCTCCACTTCCATGCAGTTAAATGGGCTGAGAGCCAATAGGTTAGTTATCCACTTACAGGCAAAGAATGGAGATTAAGGATGGTGACTGAGAAAAGGCTTCTGCAGCATACACTTTAATATACATGCTCTTCCTCCATGGCCCTGATGTGTGTGGCAAATACTGTGTGCTAAAGTCTTATCAAAATCTACTGTGGAGTACTTGGAAGAATATTTCTTGAGTAGCCAGATGTGTGGCCTGAATTTAGTTTTCCTGTTTATCTTCTGTGGCGATTCAGGTTGTTTCCCGGATGAATCGAATTGTCTGAGGCTTAGATGAGCTCTGCTCTCACTTATTGAAGGACACAGGCTGATATATCCTCCAGTTGGCAAGTCTCACTACAATGGGATGTTGCCTTTTCTGGCAAAAAGATATCATCTCAGTAAGAATATCTTTATCATATGCCCCAGTGTATTTCTATTGGTAAATCAGTACTCTACTGTCACTAGCCACTTTCTCAAGGTACACTATATATGGAGGCCCAAATGCACATTATTGATAGTTAAATAATTCCTAACTTCAACTACCTTCTTGCCAGATCTTATTAGTAGATTATTACCTTTGCCTTGTAGCAAGGCTGATGGGGAGCTTCTCCAGGAGGAAAAGTGCCAGCACTGCCCATTCCTTTGTATAACGGATCCTTCCATTATTGGTATGTCTTTACCTCTGGTTTGTTTGCAGGGATTTTTTTTTTTTTTTTTTTTTTTTTTTTTTTTTTTTTTTTTTTTTTTTTTTTTTTTTTTTTTTTTTTTTTTTTTTTGCGGTACTGGGGATTGAACTCAGGGGCATTCTACCTCTGAGCTATACCCCCAGCCCTATTTTTTATTCTTTATTTTGAAACCGGGTCTCACTAAGTTGCAGAGGGCCTCACTAGGTAGCTGAGGCTGGCTGCCAACACGGATCCTCCAGTCTCAGCCTCCCAAATGCTGGGATTACAAGCATGCACCACCACACCCGGCTATTTGCAGGGATTTTTAAAGCATGTCATATTCTGTTTGCTATAACAAAATACCTGAATATGGATGCTTTATAAAGACAAGAGGTGTGTTTAGCTCAAAGTTTTGGAGGTTAAAAGTCCAAACAGCATTGTTGAACTCTGGTGAGGAAGTTGGACGCCATGGCAGGAGCACATGCAAGACTGAGAAGCCACACGGTGAGAGAGGAAAACAAGCAGATGTAGGAAGGGGCAGTCATGTTCTTTTATAACAATTCTTTCTCCAGAACTCAGCAGGGTCCCATGAGAACTACCTTAACTTCTTCTGAGAGTGATGCCCTAAATAACCCAATAATCTCCCACTAGGCTCCACCTCTTAAAGGTCCCACCACCTCTTAGCATCTCTATAATGGGGACAAAGCTTCGAACATATGAACCTTGGGGTGACAAACCGCATCTGAACCATAGCACACCTGATGCTTTTTGTGAGGACTTACTTAGTTATAGTGAGATCATATAGTTGGCAAACCCAGTTAGCCAGGAAACCTACATGTGGTGTGCCACTGCCTGGGTTCCACACTCAACCTTCTGCATCAGAGAGCTTTCTCCCTTTCTTTGGGAGACTTGTGCACCCGGCAGATGAGACAGGTGGTCATTCCACATGCCAACCAAGAGGGGATGCCAAATGGCCCATAAATTAGGATGAAAAAACTCAAGTTCCTCCTCCTCTTTTTATCCCACCCCCCTTTTCCCCCTCTTCTTCCTCCTCCTCCTCTTCCTCTTTTTCTTAACATGACAACCACCCCAGAAGTCCTGATATTTTCTTTCGGCTCTGCAGTACATAGATCAGCACCCCCTTCATCATTTTGCCCCAAAGCTGTCGGTTCCCAAATCTACATGCTTTCAGGAATCAGTGAGTCATTGGAGCCACTCAGCAGCTAGTATGACAGGAGGTGACACCAAGCAGTGGGGACCATGTGGTTAGAGTATACACAGCCCATATGGGCTGCCATGCTGTGGAGTGGTTGAGTTCTAGAGTGGTCTGAACATCCGATTTTTCTAAAGAAGCCAAAAAGTCTAGTTTTATTTAAAATCTCTTGGTTTTAGGGGGTTTTTTTGTTTGTTTAAAATGGAGCAGTGTGGTACATACAAAACAAAAATCTTCAAAGCCTTTGCTCTTGAGACCCTTTACCAATATGACTGCCTATTGACCTCTGCATCCCCAATAACCTACAAATAATAAGTGCTCAATAAGTATAGGGGAATGAATGATAGAATGCCTTTAGGGAGTGTGGTAGAGACAATGTGCTCACCCTCCCAAGATGTTCATATTCTAATTCCCAGAATATGTGAATAAGTTGCTTTACATGGCAAAAGGGACTTTGCAGATGTAATTAAAATAAGGATTTGAGGTGGAGGAATTATCCTAGATTATCCGGGAGAGCCCTGAATGTAATCCCAAAGATTTTATAAGAGGGTCCAGAGTCAGAGAAGAAGATGTGACAAGGGAGGCAGGGGTGGGAGTAATGTGATTGTTGGCTGGGGCCATAGACCGAGACATGCAGGTGACCTGTAGGAGCGGGAAGGGCTGGCAACAGATGTTCTCCAGAGCATTTGAAAGGAAGAAAGGACAGCAGCCTGCAGATACCTTGACTTTAGCTCAGTGGGACTTTATCCACACTTCTAACCTCTAGAATCTATAAGATAATGGATATGTGTTGCTTTAAGCCACTAAATTTGTGATAATTTGTTAAAGGATCAATAGGAAAGTTATCTAGGGTGTTTATGTCTCAGTAAAAGGGCCAAATAACTGATACGGACATAAGATGGCAGTTGCTATCAGAGAGGAATGAGGGCTGGAAGAGCTGTCCACTTCAGGCTAAGAGCTTTAGGAAGGTTTTCACTCCAGCACTGACCCTGGTGACCTAGGTTGGAGCCTAGAAACCTCCATCCTACCAGGGGACCAAATGGAACCATACAAATGTCGCACATAGAGCATCTAGGGCAGGACACTGGCTCTGTTTCACTAGGATTGAGTTGTCAGCCAGGGCAGGCCGAGCACCAGGAATGCCTCACTGACAATTCCAGGAGGAGCTACTTGCATCAGGGACTAGAGGAATAGTGCCTCCTGGAGTTGTGCCAGGCACAGTCTGCAGGGCACCCGGGAATCCTGCATCGACAGGAGGCAAGAACAGGGTAAATGCTATTTTTTCTTTGTAACCTGAAGTCTTAACCCAGAGCAATCTGTATGGAGGCTACTATTTGGAAAGTGAGTAGATAGCTTGGTGGGCTGTGTTCTGCAGTGGTAAGAAGTCCAGGGCTGTAGATTGCTCTGGCTCTACCTGGAAGCCCAAGATTTAGGTCTTCACAGTGGGCCTGGACTTGCCAGCTTCTCCTGCCCTCCCCCTCCAACAACATCAGCAACACGGTCAGCATAGAGGTGTGGTGCCAGAGCTGCCCTCACTCCAGCCTGCTGAACATCGGGTCAACAGCCTCTCCTGCAGCCCTGGAGTAAATATATCTTGGTTAATTGACTTTCTACCCTGACCTAAATTTAATGGACCTGAATTTTGTGGCAAAGACTTGTAGAATTTTTCCAGTTGGGATCAAGTTTCTGTGAATAAAGGAGGATGGGCCTTCCAGAGCATGTTGGATGTTTGTGCTGAGTTATTTCTTACTTAGAAGTTTTCTTCTTCCTCAGAGTCACTGGATAAAGTTGATTCTCTCTTGAATAAATATTCAACGTCATTTTGTTATGCATATAATTTTAACACTATAAAAATGCTGTAGATATTCTTAAGAATAGATTTGTAGGGCTGGGCAGGTGGTGCATGCCTATAATCCCAATACTTGGGAGTCTGAGATAGGAGGATTTAGTGAGGCCCTCAGCAATTTAGCAAGACCCTGTTTCAAAATAAAAAATAAAAAGGGCTGGGGGTTTAGCTCAAAGGCAGAATGCCCCTGGTTTCAATGCTCAGTACCCTCCCATACACACGCAGGCGCTCATACATACACTCACACACAAATAGATTTATAGGACAAAATGTGCTTTTTTTTTGGAAGGGAGGTTACTAATCTCAAATGATGCAGCCTGTGTAGGAGCTTTTTTCTGTTGTAGGACCTTCCTCTTAGGAATTCTTCTGAGGACTTTGTATTATGCAAATAGCTTAATGGAGAGATTTTGTGATTGTTGTTTTTTATTTTAATTTTAAAAACAAGTTTTCACGCTTATAGGATCCCTAAAACATAATTTAGAAGAATGGGAATACATGAAAAGACATAATATAAAATTACTGAAAATATCATATTATGGAAAGGAAATTCTCATTTTCAATGAAAGCAAACAGTTCTGAAATATTTTTTAAAAATACCTTGTTTTTCCATCACACAGCCACTAGACAGATCTTTCTTTCTTTTTTTTTCTTTTTTTTTGGTGCTGGAGATTAAACCCAAGGGCATTCTACCTCCAAGCTATACTTCCAGTTCTATTTTTTATTCTTTCATTTTGGAACAGGGTCTCACTAAGTTGCAGAGGGTCTCACTAAGTAGCTGAGTCTGGCTGCATACCCGGATCCTCCAGTCTCAGCCTCCCAAGTACCAGGATTACAAGTGTGCACCACCACACCCAGCTCGACAGATCTTTCTAAAACATGGAACTGACCTGTCTCTCCCTAACTGAAAGCCATTAAATGGTTTTCTGTTGTCTACAGAGTAAGCTCCAACCCCTTACAGGCCTTCTGTAAGCAGGCTTTGCACACAAGGATCTGGTTGGTGAATGATTCACTTATTCTCCAAACTTTCATTGAGAATTGTCACATACACATCAACAACGCAAAGCAAAACAAAGCCAAAGCCTCTCCTAGGTCCCCCATCGTGTAAGTGGATACCAAATCTCAAACCCCTGTCTTCTCCCTTCCCTGAGAATCCTCCTTTCTATGTATGTCTTGAACACGCCTATGTCTTCCTCTCTGTTTCCCTACACCCGTCACTTCCTCAAGCCAGTCATCTCCTAAATGATTCTGTCATTTCCCTGATGGATTCCTTCCTAGCCTCTTTGCACAGAGTTCATCCATTTCCAAGGTCATCATTTATTGAGAACCTAACATGTGCCAGACACTATTCTAGGCATGGAGAATTAAGCAGTGGTCAAGATTAACAGACTCCTGACCTCAAAATCTTATAGTCCATTTGAGGTGGTGTGGTATTGGGCAGAATAGTAACCAAGACAGCAGAGAATGGAGTGGCCAGCCTCTGATGTGTGTGTGTGTGTGTGTGTGTGTGTGTGTGTGTGTGTGTGTGTGTTGGGCAGGCACTTTAAATGGTCCAGGAAGGCTTTTCAGATGGACAAGGTGGCTTTTGTCCTCTGTTTGCCCCATTATCTGTCACATTGCTGCAGCCTTAACTGTAGTAGCTGCCCTCTCCTTGCACTGAGCTCAGCCAGACCAGACCATGGACTCCTTGCGCTCATCTCTCTCCCTTCTTGGCACCCTTTTCTCTTTCTCTTTTCCTTTCTACTCTATCCCTTAGATCTTCCCAGAAGCCATAGTCTTGTCTGAAACACCTTCATTCCACCTTCTTTAACTAGGCCAAGAGCTTCTACTGTGGTCCGCATTTCCCAGTTAGTAACCAAGAAACTGTGATTGCTTGATTATCAGTCTCTTATGTTCACCTTTGAACTTTCAGTACTAAATAAAACACTTGGTCTTATTTGTGGGCAGAATAACCTGTGCCTAGGATGCAATGTTTCAATCATCCTGGGATAAATTCCTTATGCTTGGATTGTTCCTTCCCTTGTACCCTAGCTGACCCCAAGTGAGCTCCTGTCTTATCAACTTCCCCATATCACTTAGGTGCACACTTCTTTCTGATCAGCTTACCAGCCTCTTTGTTCAATTGATTCTGTACTTTCAGTCCTTGACAATACCTGACACATAGTAGGTGCTTAATAAATATTGAACCAAGCTGGGCATAGTGGCATGTGCCTGTAACCCCAGTACTTAGGAGGCTAGGACAGGAGGATTGCAGCAGGTTTGAGGACAGCTTCAGGCAGTTACTGAGGCCTTTAGCAACTTAGTGAGACCCTATTTCAAAATAAAACATGGTTGGGGTATAGCTTAGCGGTAAAATGTCCCTGGGTTCAACCACAGTTTTACACACACACACACACCAAACTGACAAAATAAATGCAAAACCAAAATTAAAAACGCAGAAAGATAACAAGATGTAATTTGGAAGAAGGAACAATGACTACAATATATAATTAATGAAATAATCATCCTCCTGGGAGAAATCACAGGCCAAAATAGATGTTTACCTTCTAGGAAAAGTATTTTACCTACCTTACTATTGAATTCTGGATTCCATTCAACTATTTCACCTTGTATTTGAGCACACAGACCTGGGATGTCTCGAATTTTTGTTCAACTTGATTTATTCCATGGATACTGAAATCACACTCTTTTCTTCACTGGAGGTAGGGATCATCTTTCTATTCCCAGGGTCTCCTTTCACTTGTGTTTCTATTTGCTCTTTATTGCTATTTTGAGGTATGTGTTATGGACTGCAAAAGATGGGGTCAACTTGGAAGCATGGGAGGACATGAAGTGGCTTCAGGCTATTGAACCAGAAGTATTTAAGTCCTTGTTTTTCTCCTGAGGCAAGGGAATCTCTGGCTTCCAGCTGGGTCTGGAATTGACGTAGTGCCAGAGAGACAAAACGTGGGAAAATATAGGGATATTGTTTATTAACGGTACTTAGTCATTCTCAGCAGTAGATTTTATGATTTAGAAAACATTTCCTGGTTTTGAACACTTAACAATACAGCCTCTAAGCAGGTCAGAAATTGAGCTGGGGAGATACAGTAGTGGGAAGGTCAGCAAGTGGGGTTGTAATTGCTTATTTCCTCTTTAATGACCTTGGCTCTATGTTCTAGTTTTATTGAGTTGAACTGTTAGTGTTTTATTTAGTTATGATTGACCTTAAAACTTTCCCGATTAACATGTACTAATTGTATATATTAATTGGGTTCAGTACAGTATTTCAATACATGCCCACAGCATGCACTGGTCAAATCCAGCCTCTGCTTATCCACCCTCTTCCCATTTTTCTAACCTTTAATAATCACTATTCTATATTCAGGTTGACTTTTCAAATGTCTACATATAAGAGAGAACATGTGGTACTTGTCTTCCTATGTTTGACTTGTTTCACTTAACACAATGTCCTCTTGTTCCATGCGTTTTGCTGCAAATGAAAGGATTTCATTCCTGAATAGTATTCCACATTTTCTTTATCCGTTTATCTTTTGATGGGGACCTAAGGTGGTTTTATATTTTGATTATTATGAATAAACATGGGTGTGCTGGTGACTCTGTGTTATGCTATTTTCAGTTCCTTTGGTTATATGCCCATAAGTGGGATAGCTGGATCATATGGTAGATTTTTTGTTGTTGTTGTTTTTTGAAGGATCTCCATACTGTTCTCCATGATAGTTGCAGTAATTTTTATCCCTATCAGTCCTTACTAGCATTTGTTAGTTTTTGATAATAACCCTTCCAACAGAGGCGAGATGATCTCTCATTGTATTTGTGATTTGCATTTCCTTGATGACTAATGATATTAAAGATTTTTTCATATATTTGTTGACCATTTGTATTTCTTCTTTTAAGAAGGGTCTATTCAGATAATTTGCCCATTCTGATTAGATCACCTGCTTTGTTGTTAAGCTTTTTTAGTAACCTATATATTCTGGATATTAATCCTTTGTTAGATGAGTAGTTGGCAAATATTTTCTCCCATTTGGTAGGTTTGTCTCTTTATTGTTTCCTTTGCTGTGCAGAAGCTTTTTAGTTTGATAGACTCCCTTTTTTTCTGTGCTTTTGGGGTCATATCCAAAATATTATTGCCTATAGTAATGTCTTAAAGTGTTTGTCTCAATGTTTTCTTTTAATAGTTTCAGGCTTACATTTAGATCTTTGGTCCATTTTGAGTTGATTTTTGAACAGAATGAGAAGTAGGGGTTGTTTCAGTCCTCTGCATATTGATATCCAGTTTTCCCAGCATCCTTTATCAAAGAGGCTGTCCTTTCTCCAATGTATGGTTTTGGTGTGTTGTTGAGAGTTAGTGGCTATAAATACATGGGTTTATTCCTGAGCTGTCTATTCTGTTCCATTCGACTGTGTGTCTATTTTTATATAAGTACCATGTTGTTTTGGTTACTGTGACAATATAGTATTTCTTGAAATTAGGTATTGTGATGCCTCCATCTTTGTTCAAGATTGTTTTGGTTATTTGGGGTCTTTTGTGATCTCATATGTATTCTAAGATTTTTTTTTTAGTTTTATTAAGAATATCATTGGTATTTTGATGGGGAAGTATGAACATTTTAACAATATGAATTATTCCAATCTATCAACATGGGAGGGAGAGCTCTCTATTTTTGGCAAGATGTGTACCTTCTTCAATTTTTTTCATCAGTGTTTTGTAATTTTCACTGTAGAGGTCTTTTACTCCCTTGGTTAATGTTATTTCTAGGTATTTTATTTTCTATTGCTATTTTAAATGAGGTTGCTTTAATGATTTCTTTTTTGGAAAATTTGTTAAAAAAATACTACTGAGTTTTGTATGTTGATTTTTGAATCCTGCAGCATTACTGATTTCATTTATTAGATCTAAAAGTCTTTTGTGAGGTCTTTAAGTGTTTATTCATATGGTATCATATCATCTGCATAATAATTTGACTTCCTCCTTACCATTCATATGTCTTTTATTGTTTATTTTTTAAATATTTTTTATTGGTACATTGTAATCATACATCTTTGTGAGGTACAAACTGGTAGAGGCATACATGCACACATCTCTCATTTAACCCTTCCCCAATTCCCCCCCAATTCCCTCTCCCTCCCTCTTTCTTATGTTTGGTTTAGTGATTGACTTTGATATGCTTGTGAATGTACATCATGTGCATTAGGGTGTTTCCCTCCCCCGCCCCCATCACCTTCAGTTAGACCATCTTCTTTGCTCATCTAAGGTTTCTCTTCTTTGTCTAGAGTCTCTCTTATGACCCACTTTCTCTGTAGCTTCCACAAATAAGGGAGAATATCCAATATTTTGCTTTTCGTGACTGAATAATCTCACTTAACATAATGTTTTTCAGTTCCATCTATTTCCCTGCAAATGACATGATTGTGTTCTTCTTTAATCTCTTTGAGTGTTTTCTCTAGTGCTGGTTTAGAAGACATAAGTCCTTTCAGCTTCTGTTTATCATGGAAGGTTTTTGTTTCCCCATCAATTTTGAGAGATAGTTTTGATGGGTATGAAAATCTTGACTGCAAGTTGTTTTCTTCCAGAGTTTGGAATATATTGCTCCAGGCCCTTCTGGCTTTCATGACTTGGTTTGGGAGGTCTGGAGTGATTCTAATTGGTTTGCCTCTAAATATCACTTGTTCTTTTACTATTGTCACCTTTAAGATTCTCTCCTTGGCCTTTACATTAGTCGATTTACTTATTATGTGGCATGGTGAACTTTTTCTCTGATCTTGTCTAAAGGGGGTTCTATATGTTTCCTGTACCTATGTGTCAACTTCTCTTTCTATGTTTGGAAATTTTTCTGATATTACTTTTTTGAAAAGATGGCTGATTCCATTAGTTTCAACTTCTAATCCTTCTTCTATGCCTATTAGATTAGCTCTTTTCAAATTGACCCAGATCTCATCAATGTCCATTTCATGCTGTAGAATTGTTTTTTTTTTCTAAATTATATACTATGCATTCATTTTTGGATTGTCAACTTCTAAGAATGAGATTCTATTTTCCATGTGCTCTAACCTACTGTTTATAGTTTGTATTGATGCCTTCACTTCAATTATTGCATCTTTCACATCCTTCACTTCCTTCGAGGCTTCTTTTTGATTCCTGTTCAGGGTATCAGATTCTTGTTTATTTGTTCCTTTATTTCTTACAGGCTCTCTCTCTGAATTCTTTTTGGAAATCCTGTATCATTTCTACTATTAAAGATCTGTATTGTTCTTCTGGTAATCTCTGCCATTCTGTGTTGGTGAGTTCTGTTATTATAGGGTTGTTGATGCCCATTTTCTCTCCCACGATTTCTGGTTTTTTTAAGTTTATATCTTTGCTGCTTTTGCTAGCTTTCTCTCAATCTATAGGTTTCTTATTTCTATTTTCTCTCTGTGAATAGTATCTTGTACTGAGCTATAGTTACTCTGGGGCTCCTTCTGCCCCCTGCAGTGGTGATGTCAATGGGTTTCAGGGGTTGAAGTCTGGGAACTTGTTTGTTGCTTCTGTAATGGGGATTTGGCTCAGAGTTGTGCCCTCCGTGCTTTTAAGCCTCAATGTGAGAGGTGTTGACCTATTTCTTCTATCAGTTGAAGTAAGTTTATCCTTGGTGTCAGGCAGTACTTTCTGGCAGTTAACCTCTGTGGTCTAATATCAGCAGTAGGGATTTAAAGGTGTCAGCTGGTATATACAAGGGTAGATTGTGTTGTGTTTAATGGTGAAGGTTGGGTGAGGAGGGAGAAGCTGCAATGATGGATGCAAGAATAGGGTAAAGTAGATGATATGATCAAGTAGGATGAGAGTTTGAGTGTGGTAAGGTAATATATGGTAGAAGTTAGAGATAGTGAATATGTGGGGGGATTCTACTAGTAAATATACAGTATTTAGGTGTAGTGATATGAAATGGAATTAATATAAGACAAAGAGAAAAGGGAAAAAAATGTTGAAAGGAAGAATATAGATAGGAAAGAGGGAGGAGGCTTGTAGAATGGATGAAGAAGAGAGCAGACAAATACACAATCTGACTACTTGTTATTGATCTGTTTAGGTTTTCTTTGTCTTCATGGTTCAATTTTGATGGGTTCTATGTGTTCAGAAATTTATCCATTTCTAGGTTTTCCAATTTTTTTGGCATATAGTTGTTCATAATAGTTGCTAATGATCCTTTTCTATTTTTGTGTTATCAGTTGTAATGTCTCCTATTTTTATCTCTTATTAAATATATTCATTTCCCTTTTCTGTTTTTCTAGCTAAAGATTTGTCAATTTTATCTTCTCAAAAAATTAACTCCTTCATGAGTTTTTTCTCTAATGTGTTTATTTCTTCTCTGATCTTTGTTTCAATTTTGATTTGTGTTGCTCTTGTCTTTCTAGGTTATTGAGATGTATAATTAGTTTGTTTATTTGAAATCTTTCTATCTTTATGATATCTTATTGCTATAACCTTATCTCTTAGTATTGCTTTTGTGGTATCTCATGAGTTTTAGCATAGTTGCATTTTCTTTACATTTGTTTCAAGGAAATTTTAGTTTCTTTTTGATTTCTTTGATGATCCACTGTACAATATGGTAAGTGCTGTCAGAGCAAAGAGGAGAGGCAGATGCTGTTGAGTTCCTCAAAAGCAGACTCTAAGATGGAGATAAACATATGTGAGTTTTATTAGGGAATGTTTTTGAGACAGCATTTGAAGAAGGAAAAGGAAAGGAAGAGAAGGGGAGGAAGCTGGAGGGAAGGAAGCTGGATTGGGTAAAAAGAGAAGTAAAGCTATAAATTAGTCTCACTGGAAGCCTCAGCTGGATTTTAGGGGATTTTTGAAGGTGCTGGAGCTGTCTTCTTGCAGCATTGATAGCAGACAGAGTATTTTATTTTATTTTGTATTGCTGGGAATTGAATTCAGGGGCATTCTACCTCTGAGTTACACCCCCAGCCCAATTTTATTTCTTTATTTTGAAACAGAGTCTCTCTAAGTTGCTGAGGCTGATCTTGAACCTGTGATCCTCCTGTCTCAGCCTCCCAAGTATTGGGATTATTAGCATGTGCCACCATGCCCAGCAACCAAAGTATAAAGTCCTTCATCAGAGTAGTGTATCACAGAGTCTACCATGGTCCACCCCTTGCATCATGTGGATCATCTACTTCATGTGAATTCTGGGAACAGTGACTGAGTGATCATCTTCATGTTCCTACTTATTCATTGCAGATCCTCTTACCCTCCACTGGTATCTCTGCTGGTCTCAATGGCTATCTGATATTGTGACTGGCATTTTTTATCCCTGAGGGGTCTGAGACTTTGTCAACCTGCACTTCTGAGTCCAGGGTGACTGAATTTATTTATTTACTGTCAAGAAGTACCAAGAGGCATACAAGGGGATCACTCAGGCACCCTCTTTGTATCTGCATTGTTTCACAGTAGTCCTGCTCCTCCTGACAAGTCCAGGTCAGTCACCCTGGCAAATTATGGGAAACCTTTATTACATGCTAATTCATTAATATAAGAAGTCCAAGTGTCCAGACAGAACCCATAGCTTATTGTAGAGAGGGAATATTGCTGGTCCCTGGTGGAAGCATTCCCTTTGGACACAAAAATCTTTGACTCCATAGCCCAGATTTATGAGAACAGGAGCACCAATTTCTCAAGTGAGTTACTAAGAATGAGTGATCATTCTGAATAATCAAGGCCACTCCATCCTGGCCCCTTGGTTCTCAGGCCCATATACTTTACTTCCTGGAGGCATAGAGCCATGTAGAAGTTTTTAACTTAAAGTGTCTATTATTTCCTGAAATATGGAACCCCAACTGGATAGGGTATTCCTCTGAGTTAACTGTACCTTCCTCAGTCTTTTCAAGCCTTTTTCAGGTCTGCAGTGTTGGTGGTGTAATATGTGATAGGACCAGTGAGTTCCATGTCATAGGCCCATTCCCATACCTGCTTTGGAGTAATGTGGGTGTCTTGGTTGTGATGTCATTTGTCATCTCAGATTGATAGATCAAATAGCTCAAGAGCGCCCAGGTAATGGTGCTAGCTAAAGTCATGCAGGAAAGAAAGGTAGACATATTCCTAGAATAAGTATGTACTTTTGTCATAATGAACCACTAGTCATTCCAAGGAGGAAGGGTTTCATGACAGTGAACTTGCCACCAAGTGGACAGTTGGAACTGTGACATACTCAGGACTCAGTGTTAGCCTTTGTGGAGGCATGTTGGACATTCAGCAGCAGCAGTAGGTAAGAAAGCTTTGATAAGAGGGAGCCCATAATATTGGGTGCATAGATAGACTGGAGTATATGTTCTGGAATGGGTTTTTTCTGGTGAGCATTACAAACGTATAATACAGAATGCTCCTACATCCATCCTAGACCTCCTCATTCCTGATCTTTTGATCTTTCTCACTCTAGACTTCTGATCACCTGACTGTTCCACTTGCCACTACCTATGGGTCTATATATTCTAACTTCTGGCCACTTCTCCTTCCATGTAAAGTGGATGAGTGGGTGTACTTCAGTCTATTCATCTGGAGGACTTTCCCTCACTAGCATTTCTCCTGGCCACCCCTGAGAGGAGCTGAAGTACAGCTACTGTCCATTTTTTGCTTTTAACTGTGATATGAAACTGATTTGTCTGTGAACCAAGCTCTAGTGTTTTTCTCCTTCGATAGCTAGTAGTAAAGCACCCCCCCCCCCAGACACGCACACAGGCCAGCATATATGTGAGCTGAAGGAAAGGTGCTGGCACAAAAACGGTGAATGACACGTGATCTGGGAAACCATCTCATACGACTAACGTATACCTTCTGGTCTTCTTCATGCTCAATTTCAGGTGCACCATTTTCACTCCGCTAATCTCTTCTCCTGTCAACTGCCATGGCAATTTTGCTATGTCTATCTCACTTAGAATGAGCCATTGCATTTCCATGCTTCTAGGAGCCACATTAGCCGTGAGTTCATGCCATTCCAAGGGCTCTTTGCCAGGGTGTTATGTCCTATAACCCTAAAGAGAAGCTTTCCTTTATTCCACCTTATGGTCCTGCTCCTTGATCAGGTACCTTCAGTCTGATGTGTATTCTCCCAGATAATAGTAGGACACTCTGGGTAGGTCTTGCAGCTCCTGTAACCTCTGGCTCCTTTTTCTCATATCAAGCCCAACATATCCCCACAAAGGTTATGTGTGGCTTAACCATTTTTTGCTTGCTTGTTTGTTTTTGTTTAGTGACTAGCAGGAGAAATGAGGTTATATCTTCAGAGGTTACAAGTTGTCTCGTGAAGAGAGGTTTCTGCATCCTCTTTAAAGGGAGAATTCTAGCCTTAATAAGGGAATGGAACACTTCTGCATTATCAGAGGGCACAAGGAGGGTCTCGGGAGTCACAGTGTTTGAATGCACTGTTCTATATGGCAGCGCCCCACTTTTCCCAACCAGTTCTTGAGCTTTTTTACACCAAGCCTGTCTTAATTGGGCCTTTAACTATATTTGGAGCTTGCTCCAAATACATCATCAGCTCGTTGTGATGATTAATTTGTGGGTCCAAGTTTCAGCTCCCTCTGCTATAGGAGATGAGAAAGACTTTGTATTTTACCTTGGAAACCTGGTTTTCACATTTAGCTTGTAATCAGTAACTAATGTCTTCCAGCCTTACTTTATTTGTTTTCAAAACTTTATTCAGACATGTCAGTAGGCACCCAATTTCATTGTTCTCATAGTTGCTATTTGCCCTATATTTTTCATAGCTTGATATTTCATGGCTGGGCTAATATGTGACTTTGCACTACTATATCATCCCTATTCGCTACCAGTGAAATTTTAACAATCCATACTAGGGCTCTCTATAATTCACCTAGCACCAGAGATGGGGTTCCAATTGCTCTTTGGGTAGTGGGTTCAGCTTCAAATCCCATCCTAGTGTCTTCTCTCTCAGGCCACTTCCAGTACAAATTATCACACGTCAGGTTCCTGAAGAAGCAGAATCTGAGGTAGAAGTTAACATATGGGAGGTTTATTAGAGAGAGCTCTTGAAATCAACCCCTGTGAAAGGGAAGGAAGCAATTTTGGGTAGACTGAGAAGCTGAGCTGCAGTTCAGTCTCAGTGTAAGCTTAAGCCAGCCCTCTTGAGAGTGCTAAAGAAGGAATGATCTTCAGAGCTGTCCTGAGTTGGGGTGAGATAACACTTTATATAGCCATGGTGGATCTGTGGGCCACCCCAGGAAGCAGGTGTGGCCTTAGGTGGGGCAGCTTTCTTCAGTGGGTCAGTCTCCGAAACTGGATGGTTCTCTAAAGTAAAATAATCAACATGTAATAAATTTATTAACTTATGCTTTTTTTTGTTTGTCTGTTTTCCCGTAGCATCTTTTTATGGCGAAAGCTATGTGGAGCTCAACATCATAGAAGTTTCCTCTGAGCTATCTCTTGAATTAAAATTTCAAACCAGTCAGCCACAAGGGTTACTTTTTCTTGCAGCTGGGAAAAATGACTATTGCATAATAGAACTTCTATCAGGAACCTTACAGGTATGAGTTTTTAAAATCCTTAAAATATATAAGCATTCAATTACCAGGGAGAAAAAAGTGGGAAAGAGAAAAATAGCTGCACATGTTGATTACTGTTATCATTAGAATAGTGATGTGGTGTGCTATTTGTACAGGATGGGATCCTCTTCAGTTTTCTGAAGTCAGTTTTCTGACTTCAACATGTAATCTATAAATGTAGAGTTTTCATGTCCAAATCTCTCTCTGTGTATGTGTACTTTTGTGTGTGTGTGTGTGTGTGTGTGTGTGTGTGTGTGTGTAAGGCTCTCATCTTAGTTTATTTTATGTTCCTATAACCAAATATCTGAATTTTTAGCTCATGGTTATAGAGGTTCAAGAACATGGTGCTGGCTTCTGTTCCAGTTTTGGTGAGAGCTTCACAGTGAGAGGAGATTATCGGGCGCCCCAGGCTGAACCCTCAGCCATGAGGCCCCAATAAAAGACGCCGGCTAAATGCTACTGGTTCGAACCTCTTTTATTATATCTCTCTCTTTCTGGGATCAAGGCGTTGCACAAACGATAACAAACACAGTGCTGAGGTCGTCTTTCCAAATAGTGCTTTTCCTACAAACTTCCAATAACCCCTCTCTC
>PVLC010008195.1:9460-59645 GCA_004027655.1 Graphiurus murinus | reverse complement strand
ACACACACACACAGCCAATCTCTGGGAATCTGCAATATAATATTTTAATATCAATTGATACTAACTGGATTCATACATTCTCTCTCTCTCTCTCTCTCTCTCTCTCTCTCTCTCTCTCTCTCTCTCTCGGAATCTGCAATATAACATTTTAATATCAATTTGGTACTAACTGGATTCAGGCCCCAGCTTAGCTATCTCTCCATCTTTGAGAGGGGTTGAAGAAAAATCACAAGATGGCTTTGTTGAGAGTCTTTCCCAAGCAAGACTCTGCTGACCGGTCACCAGATGGGGGTGTTCTCTCCAAGGTCTGTCTGTGTGCAGAGTTCGAAGGGCTTTTTTCCTCTCAAAATCTTTTCTTCTTTGTCCCTTTTCTCCTGGACTCTCCTTTAACTCATGGTGCTGTAGGGCTGAACAGGCCGTACTAAGTGAACAGTCACAATGTTCTTGAAACAACGTCAATGAAATATTTATTACCTGTATCTCCCCACCTCCCTTACACTGCTCTGAAGAGATGCCTCCAACTACCACTGGCCAGGAAACTTCAGTTGGAAAAGAGGAGCCCTCTCCACACCAAGCCCACTCCCCCCAGCTCCAGAATGACGCAGGCAGAGAGAGCCAGGCAGCCTGGTTGGAGTCCAGGCCTGGCCAGTTTTTATTTGGATGAAGTTGGCCGCCATGGATCCTGCCTCGATTTCAGATCCTTCATTTTCAAATGGGACCTGAAGACCAGGGTGGCTTCTGTCATGGGGCTGTGGGGAGGGTCCCCCAGAGGGCTTGGGCAAAGGGTAATGGGTGGAGATACAATATTTGGTTCTCACAATATTTCCTCTCTCATTCTGACGGGTGTCAAAGAAGAATGGAGCAGAAAAGTTGCCGTAGACCCGTCCTTCATAGCCCTTTTGCTCGTCCCTCCTGGGGCCAGGTTGTTCAGAGGGCTGGAGTGGTGCAGGGGGAAGCTTCCTAGGACCCGGCAGGGGACAGAGAAGGGGAGAGAGGATACAACTCTGGGAGTACCCAGGCAAGTGAACCTAGCTCTGGACCAGCCTCTGCAGCGCCACCACTAGACCACTAGGGGGCGTCAGATTGGGAAGACACCAAAGACCTACAGTGGCCTTTATTTATTTTATTTTATTTTATTTTTTTGCAGTACTGGGGATTGAACTCAGGGGCATTCTACCTCCGAGCTACACCTCCAGCCCTATTTTTTATTCTTTATTTTGAAACAGGGTCTCACTAAGTTGCGGAGTGCCTCACTAGGTACTGAGGCTGGCCGTGAACCCGGATCCTCCGGTCTCAGCCTCCCAAATGCTGGGATTACAAGCGTGCGCCACCACGCCCGGCTTAGTGGCCTTTATTTTTTACTTTTATCTTAGTTTATTGTGCGTGCGTGCGTGTGTGTGTGTGTGTGTGTGTGTTACTCAGGATTATAAACTCAGGGGAGTTCTACCTCTAAGCTACACCCCAGTCCTATTCTATTTTTTAAGCTAGAGGGTTTTTTGTTTTTTGTTTTTTTTTTCGGTACTGGGGATTGAACTCAGGGGCATTCTACCTCTGAGTTACACCCCCAGCCCTATTTTTTATTCTTTATTTTGAAACAGGGTCTCACTAAGTTGCGGAGAGCCTCACTAGGTAGCTGAGGTTGGCCGTGAACCCGGATCCTCCGGTCTCAGCCTCCCGAATGCTGGGATTACAAGCATGCACCACCACGCCCGGCAAACTAGAGTCTTTCTAAGTTGCTGAGGGCCTTGCTAAGTAGCTAAGGCTGGCCTTGAACTTGCAATCCTCCCCTCTCAGTCTCCCAAGTACTGGGATCACAGGTGTGTGCCACCAGGCCTGGCTACAGTGACCTGTGATGTGTGGGCACCAGAGGACTTTGGGATGGCCCTGGGAGTTAGTGCCCGGCTTGATTGATGTGGGATTTCCAGCCAGTCGGCAGGATGAGGCCTTAACATCAGATTCAACAGTTTTAAAGGGATAATGGTGACATTTTTTTGCTTGTGGAATGAGAACTCTTTCATTACTGATAAGAACCTAATATAAGTGTGAGCTCTTTGCTCTGTGTGTGTGTGTGTGTGTGTGTGTGTGTACCTGGGATAGAACCCAGGGGCATTCTACCTCCAAGCTACTCTCCCAGCACCCTCTCCCTTTTGGAAACAGGGTCTTCCCAGGTTGCTGAGTATCTCGCTAAGTTGCTGAGGTTGGCCTCAAACCTGAGATCCTCCTGTCTCAGCCTCCCAAGTAGTGAAATTACAGGCGTGCGCCACCACACCGGGCTCTTAGCTTATTTTTGAAGCGCACCTACTCCTAGTTACAGCCGTCCAGGAAATCAGCCTTCTTTCACCCGATCACCCGTCACACATCCTTCAATTTTCCAGCCTGTCAGTCAACACATCCTTCAGTGGCCTGCACGAACGCCAGCTTCCCGGGCTCTTGTGCATGGGTGACCCGCCACACAGGGCTTGAGGGCCACCCACGGGAGCAGTCGGTGAGAAGTGCCATTGCTGGGTGCCCTTTCAGAACCACAGAAATGCTCTGGGGGTGAATAGAGGGTGTTCTGAACCCACATTTTAACAACACGCTTTACACTTAAGCATCTTACCCGTAAGGAATTTTGTTAAACTTTGTTTTGGAAGTGGGATGAAAGGGATGCTACTGTATTTTCTGCCAACAATAGAAAGATTTGCTGGGGAGCAGCAAGTCATCAATTATGATTATGACACTCTGTCTTGCGTCACAGACAGAGCTGTTCGTGCCGGGTCCTGCTTCTGGATATAAACTCAAGAGCAGTGACTGGGTTCTCATGAGAGCCCGGCATCACCGGCCTTAAACGGTTATTTGCCGAATTACACTGAAGGCCGGGCGTGGTGGCGCACGCTTGTAATCCCAGTACTTGGGAGGCTGAGACCGGAGGATCACAGGTTCGAGGCCAGCCTCAGTTAGTTATAGTGAGGCCCTCTGCAACTTAGTGAGACCCTGTTTCAAGAATAAAGAATAAAAAATAAGGCTAGGGTGGAGCTCAGAGGTAGAATGCCCCTGAGTTCAATCCCCAGTACAAAAAAAAAGAATTTCACTGAAGGAACAAGAAGTGCCCAGTACCAGGCCGATGGGTTGATAGTCCGTTATCTCTAATCCCCTACCCATGAGGTGTCATGGGTGCTTCCTTTGTCTAGAAGGTGCAGGTTCTGTCTGCTCTCAGGTGTACGCGATGGCACAAATTCACGACCAAGTTACATCCGTAGCAAAATTATAATATATTAATAGAAACATAGTAGGACAAAGCTTTGGGAAGGCAAGCACTCTTCCAGAACTTAAAGCTTGGCCTGCATTGTTCATGGGGGTCAGGCGAAAGAGGCACCCCACCCTCAGAATTTGGTTCAGAGGCAGCAAGGAAGACCAGGGTTGGTTTTCGGGAATCGTTTTTCAAGCAGAACCATTGCAGGTGCTGAAACTGGCCCCGACGTTGCGTGGAGCCTCTCTTCCTGAGTGAGATCTGTGGAAATAAGGCTGGCCGGCGGTTCTGGGAAGAAGGGGTCTGCACCGTGGCTTGCACAAAGACTTCAGTCTCACAGCCATCTGGCCTGACAGTGAACTTTTTGGCTTATGCACCATGTAAGATCTTTCCAAAGGCGGCTTCCACGGACTCCCGGAGCGGGTCTTCCAAGCAGAGCAGCCCTCAAGGGTCATGCATGGGGGTGCCCGACGTCCAGCTGCTATAGCAGCCAGGGCGAGCCAGATCTCTGTCTCCAAAGCGCCCAGGTGCAGAGTCAGGTCAGGACCCGTTTGGCCAGTCTTTGGGTATATGCTGAATATAAATACGCGTGTCCCCCCTGCCCCCGGCAGGCACACACACCGTCCACGCTGCCCTGGGGGGAGGCCCTAGTGAAAATGGGGGGAAGGCGAGGTACGATCTGAGGGAAGCTCTCTGCGGAAGCCTGCCCTCACTCCTCATCCTGAGCACAAAGTCGGGCTCCAAGACAGAGAATAATTGCTTTGTTGGCGGCCGCCTCTGAACAGCTAGCTCAGAGCTGCAGCGTCTCCCAGCAGGGGCCGGCAGAGGGCGCCCACCTCTCTAGAGTTTGGGAGAAGAGGCGGGGATGGTGATAAACAGAAGGGTGTTTAAACTAGGGAAGTCAAGCTCGCTAGCCATAGCTTGACGTCCACTCGGCTTCACCGCTTGGTTTGCCGGCTTATTCATTCCCTTTCTCTCTCTCTCTCTCTCTCTCTCTCTCTCTCTCTCTCTCGCTCGCTCGCTCGCTCGCTCTCTCTCTCTCTCTCTCTCTCTCTCGATTGAACCCGGGGGCGTTCTACCTCCAAACTATACCCCCAGCCCTTTTTATGTTCTGTTTTGAAAACAGGGTCTTGCTAAGTTACTGTGAGCTGGCCTCCATCCTGTGATCCTCCTGTTTCAGCGTCCCAAGTACTGGCATGGCAGGTGTGTGCTGACTGGCACCTTTACACCTCTGCCTCCAGGCTGAAGGCCAGTCAGGGAGGCCGCCTCACCTGCTCCCAGGGGAACGTGAGGAGGGCCTCTAAGATGAAGGGCTCTTGTCCCCACCCGGAGGGTGGGCGCTTGGGCATCCCGACACGCCCACGGGTCTCTCTTGGGTCTGTACTACGCATGGCGTTCTTGGTTTGAAATGTAACCCCAGAAACACAGAGAGAGAAACACACGTAGCTCCAGGGGCAGGAAGTCCTCGAGTTCTGGGGAAGAGGATTTGGATAACCCATCCCCAGGGCTTCTTTCTTCCTACTCTGCTAGGAAGAGGTGCGGGTAATGGAGCCGGGGCTGCACTCCCCAACATGGCCGCTTCCAAAGTGGCCACCGGGTCAGGAATCAGGGGTCTGAGGGCCGAGGGCGTCGGCCAGCCCCTCTCAGGTGCTGGGTTCACTGCTATGCTGAATCCTGATGCAAAAGAAGCTGCTGCAGCCGGCCTCCAGTCCCCCCCCTGGCCTGGCTCTGGCTATCAATAACTCAGCCGCCCCCTCCCCTTCCTCTCTGCTGCTCTGCAGGGTGTGGCCGAGGAGGGCAGATCCTCCTTTCCCTGCTCCCTGGGGAAGTTCCCGAAGTCCGCTTCCTACAGCCCTGCACCGCCTCCGTGGGCATCCCTGATGGGCGTGCGGGCTGCCTTCGCAGCCCAGGGACACGGCGGCCCTCGGGAACCCCGGGAGAGACTTCTGGAGGAGGAGGCAGGGAAGGCAAATGGTGCCTGGGGCAGGGGTGGGGGGTCTTCTTTCTTACTTAAAAAACACAAAAGAAAAGATGTAGTGTCCACATTAGTAGATACAGGCGGGGAGGGGGGGCGGTGGAGGAGGCAGGGTCCGCTTTCTGGAGTGGAGGAGGCAGGGCCCGCTCTCTGGAGTGGGGAGGCAGGGTCCGCTCTCTGGAGCGGGGCGAGGCGGAGGCTGGTCGGGGTCAGGCCCGGGGTGAGATGAGGCTGGCGGCCTTCTCCTGCACGTTGTACTCCCTGTTCTTCTTTACCCTCCAGCTGATGAAGAACAGCAGCAGTGTGCCCAGCGCCTTGTAACCCACCTGCAGGCCCAGGTAGCTGCGGGACCGGAGGAGACAGGGCCCGTGAGGACGGAACCAGCAAGAGGGGCTCTGGTCTCCCGGTGACCCGGGAATGTGTCGGTCACCCAGGTGGAGGACCCCAAAGGATGCACACCTCCCGGGGGGGCCAGGCAGAGAGTACACACGGGACTCCAAGGCCCACAGCCTCCGCTGGAGCCTCCGGAGGGCCAGAGATGGCACTGTCAACCTGGCCAGCCCCGGCAGGACCTGCCTTCCCAGCAGAGCCGGAAGGAGGGCCATCTGTCCCTGTCCCCGGCCTGTAGCTGATGGCAGCTGGCTCTGGTCTGTGGGTGACAGAGGAGATGGCAGGAAGGGAGGGGGGCAGAACTCTGTGGCACTGCAATTGGGCTTGGCTCGCTGAAGAAGTTTGCTCCCCTCCCCCCGGCCCTGGACCTCTGCCTGGAGCCTGGTGGCCTGGTAACTTTTTTTTTTTTTTTTTTTGCAGTACTGGGGATTGAACTCAGGGGCATTCTACCTCCGAAGCTACACCCTCAGCCCTATTTTTTATTCTTTATTTTGAAACTGGGTCTCACTAAGTTGCGGAGTGCCTCACTAGGTAGCTGAGGCTGGCCGCGAACCCGGATCCTCCGGTCTCAGCCTCCCAAATGCTGGGATTACAAGCGTGCGCCACCATGCCCGGCTGCCTGGTAACTTCTTTCTGCTGCAGCTATCCCCAACACCCCATCGTGGAGCCTGGGGCTCCTTACCTGTCACAGAGGCCCCAGCGCCCTGTCCATTGCATAGACTGCAGAGATGACCCGGGGCGGGGCTCCCTCTCCCTGCAGCCCCCAGGGACCAGGCAAATGGCCGCTCTCTGCAGAGGCCCAGGGCGGGGTCTCCGGGGCTCACCTGTCCCGGAGGGCGTCGTTGTCGTAGTAGGCGCAGGCCCCCCGCCTCCCGGAGCAGTGCGTGTTCCACCGGATGCAGGAGTAGTCGATGGTGAGGCCGTAGAGGGCTGGAGACGGCAGCCAGGCTGGCTCAGCGGAGAGAGAGAGAGGCGAGAGAAAGAGAAAGAGAGAGTCCCGGTCACCTGGGGCCGCAGGGCTGGGGTGCCAGGTCTCCCTGCCCTGCCCGGCCCTCAGGGATCACAGTGACTCGGGAAAGCAGGATGGCTACCAGTGAGGCCTGCATTTCTCTTTCGCCAGAAGGCTCAGCAGATAAAAGGGACGTAGCCGGGCGTGGTGGCGCATGCTTGTAATCCCAGCATTTGGGAGGCTGAGACCAGAGGATCTGGGTTCGAGGCCAGCCTCAGCTACCTAACGAGGCCCTCCGCAACTTAGTGAGACACTGCTTCAAAATAAAGAATGAAAAATTCTGGGGGCTAGGGGTATAGCTCAGAGGTAGAATGCCCCTGAGTTCAATCCCCAGTACCACAAAAAAAAAAAAAAAAAAAGAAGGGACCTGGGCCATCCTTGCAGGACGGAATGAGTCTCCGGGGTCACTTCCTGGGTTGGCCCCACGTGGAGAGAGAATCTTGAAGGGCATCGATTTCCCTAGTCCTCATCTGGACTTTGAGGAAGGTCGGCTTGGCGAATTCATGGTTACACAGCCTCCTAGACCAAGCCCTAGTTCAGGACTAGACTGTTTTGGGTTTTTTCCTTTTTTTTTTTTTTTTTTTTTTTGGTGCTAGGTGCTAAGGATTGAACCCAGGTGCATTCTACATCTGAGCTATACCCCCAGCCCTATTTTATTTTTATTTGGAAACAGGGTCCTACTCAGTGACTGAGAGCCTCCCGAAGTTGCTCAGGCTGCCCTTGAACCTGCAACCTTCCTGTCTCTGCCTCCCAAGTACTGGGATTACAGGCAGGCACCACCATGCCTGGCTTCAGGACTAGCCTCTGCACCCTGGTTCATAGAGGTTCAAATCCCATAGTCTTCCGTCACTGCACACTGCCCTACTCTTTGAGATAAGATTCCCTGAAGACCCCCGACACCAGGTCCCCAGCTGCCAAGGGGAAGACCCGATCCAGCAGGCGCCAGGCCTTTCTGGCCATTGAGTACCCTGGGCACGCTGCTCTGTGTCATTCGTTCAGATCAGGCAGCTCTGAGCCCGGGATTCACACTGGGGATGGGCGGGCCATCATTCCAGTCTCAGCCCCACGGGGCTGAGAACAGACTCCTCCAGGCCGGTGAGCTGCCGCATCCTGAGCGAAGGCAGAGGTGGTGTGTACGTGAGGAAGAAGCAGAAGCCGCCTCTCTACTCAGACCCTGCGGGCAAGCTACTTCCAGTAGAAATTGGCCAGAAGGGTTGACCTCCCTTCCATGCTTCCCTAAGTAGAAATCAAGCCAGAAAACTTTCCCAACCAGATCCCAATGGGTAATTGTAAACCTGGGGGGGGGGGTGCTTATAAACGGAACGGTGTTTTTGTTTTTTGTTGTTGTTGTTTTTTTGCAGTACTGGGGATTGAACTCAGGGGTGTTCTACCTCCGAGCTATACAGCTACACCCCCAGCCCTATTTGTTATTCTTTATTTTGAAACAGGGTCTCACTAAGTTGCGGAGTGCCTCACTAGGTAGCTGAGGCTGGCTGTGAACCCGGATCCTCCGGTCTCAGCCTCCCAAATGCTGGGATTACAAGCGTGCGCCACCGCGCCCGGCTTGGAACGGTGTTCTTGAGGGACGCCTGGAATCTAGCCAGACCTGAGCCTTCTAACTGTGGTCCTGCATCGAGTTTTCAGAACTCAGGTGGGAAAGCAAAAGCAGCCAGTGCTTGCAGTAGTGGAAGAGAGGGGTCATTTTCAAGGTCACTGAAAGAAACAGCCTGTCCCAGCTGCTGGTTGGGCTGGGAGGGATGCAAGTTCTCCTCAGCGGAGAGGACGCAGTGCAAATTCGGAGTTATAGATGATAAGTTACAAATTTATACGAGGAGCTGGGGGTGGTGGCGCACGCGTGTAATCCCAGTACTTGGGAGGCTGAGACAGGAGGATCGCAGGTTCGTGGCCAGCCTCGGCTACTTAAAGAGGCCTTCTGCAACTTAGTAAGATGCTGTTTCAAAATAAAGAATAAAAATTAGGGCTGAGGGTGTAGCTTGGAAGTAGAATGCCCCTGGATTCAATCCCCAGTAGCAAAAAAACCCCCAAAAAACAAACAAACAAAAAAATTACAAGGAGCCAGAGCCAGAGCCAGGTACTTGTGCCCTCCATGTTTATAATATAAGCCAAACTCACCAGGTGCAGTGGCCCGCACCTGTAATCCCAGAATTTAGGAGGACCACAGGTTCACGGCCAGCCCCAGCAATCTATCGAGACCCTCAACAACTTAGTGAGATCCTGTTTCAAAATAAAAAAATAAAAAGGGCCAGGGGGTGTAGCTCAGAGGTAGAATGCCCCTGGGTTCCTTCCCCAGTAGCAACAAAGAAACAAAAGCAAAACAAAACACCAGGCCAGAGTCCCAAGGGTTTCATCTTGGACAGGAGGATCGCATTGAGAAAACCGGTCATTATTCAGGTCATTATTCATGATTGTCTATAACGGGATTGGATCCTGCAGAGGCTCCGGCCCAGCCAACCTCAGTAGGATTATGGAAGCCACCGCAGGGGAGGTGGGGGCCTGGTCCTGGGGTACTAACGCAGCCCAGGTTCTCCAGGGATTTCCGCACTAAGACTTCAGTTCTGTACCTGGATAGCAGCTCCAGCCCCTCTCAGCGGCCGCTCCCCCCTTCCCACCGTGGTTTGCACCCACGAGGCCACCAATGAAGACAGCCTCAGTTTGACAGTCCCTTTACCTCCCTTTGTCTGTCTTTGCAAGGGTCTCTGTAAAAGTGCTTGGGGATTATCTAGTGCATGTGTCAAAAAGTGGCAGCCTGAGCCAGGCGTGGTGACGCACACCTGTAATCCTAGTACTTGGGAGACTGAGACAGGAAGATCGAGGGTTCAAGGCCAGCCTCAGCAACTTAGGGAGACCCCATTTCCAAATAAAAACAAACAAACAAACAAAAAGGCCAGGGGGGGTAGCTCAGAAGTAGAATGCCCCCAGATTCAATTCCCAGTACTGAAAAATAAAGTAAGCAAAATAAAATAAAATAGGAGCCAGGCGTGGTGGCGCTCGCTTGTAATCCCAGCATTTGGGAGGCTGAGACCGGAGGATCCGGGTTCGAGGCCAGCGTCAGCTACTTAGTGAGGCACTCCACAACTTAGTGAGACCCGGTTTCAAAATAAAGAATAAAAAATAGGGCTGGGGGTATAGCTCGGAGGTAGAACGCCCCTGAGTTCAATCCCCAGTACTGCAAAATAAATAAATAAATAAATAAATAAATAAATAAATAAATAAATAAAATAGGAACATGCCAGTTGAGCAGTCCAGGAGAGGACCTGCACAGTGCCTCAGTTCACGCACCCAGGGAGAGCTAGGTGCCTCCTGCTCCCCCCCCCCACCGTGGGCACATCCCTCCCTGTGGGGTACTGTCGATCACTTGTACACAACCCCGGGGGTCCCTCAGGCTGCCCAAAGAAGGGCAGGGCTCACAGGCAGAGGACCGTGCACAGAAGAAGCATTCGCCGAACAGCAGTAGGAGGGCTGACTTTGGCGAGAAAGCCAGGGCAGGGCTCCGTTGCTCTTCTGTCCGGAGCAGGAATGCACGGTTTTGTTCCTCCTACCGCAAGTTCTCGGAGAAAGGTTTAAAAATACCTGCTTCTCGCTGGCCGTTAGGCATTCCCAGCTGGGTCTACTTTTCACTTTTCTTACATAATGGAGTGGGGAATGAATGCCCTGCGTGGATGGAATCTTTCCTAACCTCGAGCCAGCAGGAAACGGTCCATGTAGGATCGGGGCATCTGCTGTTGATTATGCACAGCGGGGAGGAAACGGGGCTTCCCTCTGCTGCTCGGGGAGGGGGGTCTGACACTCACCCAGCAAACGCATCAGCAAGAACTGTACCCCAATGGCAAAGGACTTTTCTTCCTGGTTCACCACACTGAAAAGACAAATAGGGAGTGAGTAATAGAGCTCTGATTCAGGGCTGCAGCCCCATCGCCTGGGTGGGGGGTGGTCGGCCTCGGAGCAGGTCCAAACTTGCCGTCACCTGGCCTATGGGCCACCTGGATGCCCGGCTTCTGCTGGACCATGTGCTCCTATGGTTAAGTCAGTGGTTCCCAGAACACCGAGAGAAAGGCAGATTCTCGGGCCGCACAGCTAAGGCATGGCTGTGTTCAGAAGGGTGGGGCCCACCTAGCTATCTGTGTTTTCACAAGCCCCCCGAGGCAATCCTCATGCAAGCTCAAGCTTGGGAATCACTGGGCTGATTGCACACCTGCCATCCCAGTGTTTGGGAGGCGGAGACAGGAGGATCGCAGGTTTGAGGCCAACCTCAGCAACTTAGCGAGACCCTGTTTCGAAATAAAAAAAAAAAATAAAAAGGGTTGGGGTGTGTGTGTGTGGCTCTGAGGTAGAGTGCCCCTGGGTTCCATTCCCAATACCCAAGCAAAACAAACAAGAAGGAGAAAGAGAAGAAAAAGGAGGAAGAGGAGGAGGAAGGGGAAGAGGAGGAAGAAGGAAGACAAGAGAGGAGGGAAGGAGGAGGAGGAAGAGGAGGAAGAAGAGGAGGGGGAGGAAGAGGAGGAAGAGGAAGAGGAAGAGGAGGGGGAGGAAGAGGAAGAGAAGGAGGAAGAAGAGGAGGAGACAGGAGAAAGAAGAGGAGGAGGAAGAGGAGGAGGAAGAGACGAGGGAAGGAGGGGAGGAAGGGAGGAAGAGCAAGAAGAAAAAAACAAGAGAGGGAGAGGATTACTGGGCTACGTGGTTTTCGGGGTGCCCAGGTTCCCCTTCAAGAGGAAGGGCGCGGGAGAAGCCGGAACAAAATGTCGCTGGCGGGGCGTTTGTGGCAGCAGGTCTGAACAGCTCCCAGGGTGTCTGTACCAGGAAAAGACAGCCCTGGCGTAATTAAGGCCCTTGGGCTGTCGGCTTCTGTGCGCAACTGAAAGAATTCCTCGCCCCGGGCCACGTCTGTGGGCACGCGAGCGCCGGGCGCAGCTGCGGGCCTCCGCCCTCAGAGAGGCCCAAGCTTGCTCCAACGGTCCGCGGCGGTGTCTTGAAATTCTCAATAATTCTTAAGCCAGGGGCTTTACATTTTCACTTGCCCAGCTCCTGCAGCTTCCACAGCTGGTCCCCTCCTTCAGAGCGGGGAGGGTGTTTGGCTGAGGAAGGAGGTTCAGAGAGAGGCCTGGGCCTGGACCTCTCTGGTCTCTCAGCACACCTGCCCCGTCGAGGAAAGCATTTGGGGCCCAGGGCCCAGTGACCAGGGAACTCAGAAGCAATCCCACGGCTCTAGTTCTGCTAGCAAACTAGAAGTGACCGTGTTCCGGGTCCCCAGGGATGGCCCAGGGAGGGACACTGACTGGGATGTCGGCAGGTCCCCCCGTGAAAAGTGCCTCGGAGCTCAGGGCTCCTTGACTGTGACACAAGCACTCCTCGTGCAAAGCGCGTGCCCGGCATCTCCGTGCCACCCCTGCAGGACTGGGGGTTGAGGAAAACCAACACAGCATGAGGCTCCTGCTGCTTCTGGGCGGTAATAGCGTGGTGTGTGTGTGTGTGTGTGTGTGTGTGTGTGTGTGTGTGTGTGTTTTACTGGAGACTGAACCTGGGGCATTCCACCTCTGAGCCCCACCCCATTCCTGCCCTTTTTATTATTTTTTAATTTTGAAACAGGGTCTCGCTAGGTTGCTGAGGGTCTCGCTAAGTTGCCGAGGCTGGTGGCGAACCTGCAATCCTCCTCCTGTCTCAGCCTCCCAAGTCCTGGGGTTCCAGGTGGGTGGCACTGTGTCCCGTAAGTCCTCTGTCTTTGACCCCGGAATTTCCTAGCTTCTGCCAGCATCCTCCAGTGACTGTGTTTGGGGGTTGGCAGCTTGCAAGCTTGATTGCGACTTGTCAGCAGATCCTGACAAGTGACGACTTTGCTCCTCCTTCCTCTCCTGGCCTTCTGGGAAAACAGGCCCGGGGCACTTAACTCGCTGTTAATAATAATAATTATGATCGTAATTGGCTCAAGAGTGGTAATTAGCTAGTAGGTAGAGTACCTTGTATTTGCGAAGCAATTGACCTTATAATCCTGATCCTAACACTCTGAGGTCGATATCATTGATCCCGCTTTCGTAAATGAGAAACTGAGGCTCAGTGAGGCTGGGGGACACTCAAGGACATGCAGCCAGTTTGTGGCCCAGCAGGGACTTTAGACTCTGGCATAGAGTCTAAAGCCCGAGTCCAGCTGGGCGTGGTGGCGCACGCTTGTAATCCCAGCATTTGGGAGGCCGAGACCGGAGGATCCGGGTTCGAGGCCAGCCTCAGCTACCTAGTGAGGCACTCTGCAACTTAGGGAGACCCTGTTTCAAAATAAAGAATTAAAAAAAAATAGGGCTGGGGGTATAGCTCGGAATAGAATGCCCCTGAGTTCAATCCCCAGTACCGCAATAAATAAATAAATAAATAAATATAAAGCCCGAGTCCTCCCTCTCGACCTTCAAGGCCCATGAACGGGGACAGGAGGGAGGGGCCTGGCAAGGCCGGCTAGAGGTGGGTTAGGCGAACCTGGGTGGAATGTTCAGGGTGAGGTCAGATGGGGGACATGTCCTGTGACAGGACCCCCCCCCCCCCCCCCAGGCACCCTGGCCAGTCTGTCTTTTTTCTTTCTTTCTTTCTTTTGCGGTACTGGGGTTTGAACCCAGGGGCATTCTACCTCCAAGTCACACACCCCCCCGCCCTATTTTTTATTCTTTATTTTGAAACAGGGTCTCACTAAGTAGCTGAGGCTGGCTGCAAACCCAGATCCTCCGGTCTCAGCCTCCCAAGTACTGGGATTACAAGCGTGCGCCACCGCGCCCGGCTTAGCCTGTCTCTTCTGACCTGAGCACTGGGATCGGGATCCTAGCGTGCTGGGGTTTTCTCCTGTTCAGCCCTTTCCCTGGCCCTCACTCTCTCTGCAAGTTTCCTCTGTGTCCTGCCTTCATTAGCTTATGCAGCCAATTAAATTCCTTCCTTCCTTCCTCCCTTCCTTCCTTCCTTCCTTCCTTCCTTCCTTCCTTCCTTCCTTCCTTCCGTTTTCTCAGGATTTCAAAAGAAGTAAACGCACACAGGCATTTCCACAACATGAGACCAGGAAACCCAGCTTCTCCTCGGGCTCCGCCATCAGCCGGCTCTGGCTCCCGGGTGCCTGTGGAAGGGCGGTGGGTACCTGCCAGGCTCGTGCCATACGGTGCAGCTCGGTACAGGGTCCTGCACCGCTGCGGGAGCCTGATCTTCCTCTCTTACCAAAACCACCACGCACGTGGCCTTTCAAAAGCCACAAAAGGGAGGAGAGACAGGAGAGTCGGGCACCAGGCGCAGGTCGGGCGGAGCCCGGGGGGCAGAGGCGGGGCCCCGGGCCGCTCACCGCAGAACCATCATGTAGAGGGGATTGTGGGACACGCAGGCGATGAGAGCCACAAAGGAGATGAGGAAGATGGCGGGGAGCAGGAAGTGGGCGCAGGGGATGGGGCACGATCCCGTCTTGGCCGTCGCGGAACCCCCGGTCACACAGCTGCAGTTCAGATAGACCTGGAGGAGGGAAGGGAAGACGTTCAGTCAGGAGCTCACCGCCACGCTGCAAACATGGCCGCCAGCCCTTGCCAGAGTCCCTCTGCTTGGCTTGGTTTGACTTGGTCCTGGGGATTGAGCCCAGAGGCATTCTACCTCCCAGCTACACCCTGGCCCCCAGCCCAATTTTTATTTCTTATTTGGAAACAAGGTCTCACTAGGTTGCTGGGAACCTCGCTAAGTTGCTGCAGCTGGCTTCGAACCTGCGATCCTCCTGCCTCAGCCTCCCAGTACTGGGATTACCAAACATGCGCCACCACGCCTGGCTGAGTCCCTCTGTTTTTATCCCCTCCAATCTCTGGGTCCCTAGGAAACAGGGTGAGCCTGGAATCAGAGCCCAGAGAGGAGAGGCGGTGAGGATCTCAAGGTACCCTGGAAGCCGGGCGTGGTGACGCACACTTGTAATCCCAGCAATTCGGGAGGCTGAGACTGGAGGATCCGGGTTCGAGGCCAGCCTCAGCTACCTAGTGAGGCATGCCCGCAACTTAGTGAGACCCTGTTTCTAAATAAAGAATAAAAAAATAGGGCTGGGGGTGTAGCTCGGAGGTAGAATGCCCCTGAGTTCAATCTCCAGTACCACAAAAAAAAAAAAAAAAAAAAAAAAAAGGTATCCTGGGGCTACGCCTCACTAACTGTCCAGGCCGGCCTCCCACAGTAACAACCACCTCTGGGTGCCCACGAGCCGGCACCTGCAAGGCCCGCTCGCGTGTGGCCAGCGGGGAGGGCTCTCCTCTGGGCCCGGCTGCCTTGCCTAGCTCTGTACTCACACAGACTCTTGTTTTTGTCATGGAAACCCCCCCAACCTCCCTCGCCCGAGCCCCCAAGCCTTTGCGGGAGCTTCCTGCTGGAAAGAAAGTCCTTGTGTCTATGAAGAAGCCCAGAGGAGGCCCCGGCTCCAGCCTGCAGGCCCGCATGGCTCGAGGGTGCCGTACAGTCGTGCACACAGGGGAAGGGGACTGGGGGAGGGGGAGGGGAGCTGGAGAACGAGGCCGAGGAAGAGTCCAAATAAGGCTCAGTCCCTACCTGAAGATCCCACTAACATGCGTGAGGAAGGAGAAGGGAGACCAGGGGGCGAGGCGGAGGGAAATTCACCGAGTGCTGTGTGCAGATGTGTGTGTACTGTTGGCATCTCGCTCTGATGTATAGTCGCAATGTGCCAATAATAGAAGTATATAAAAACAAACTGTTGTACCACGACTTGCCCAGCGGTGTTTTTTTTTTTTTTGCGGTACTGGAGATTGAACTCAGGGGCTTTCTACCTCCAAGCTACATCCCCAGCCCTATTTCTTATTCTTTATTTTGAAACAGGGTCTCACTGAGTTGTGGAGGGCCTCACTAAGTAGCTGAGGCTGGCCTCGAACCCGGATCCTCCTGTCTCAGCTTCCCCAGCACGGGGATGACAAGCGTGCACTACCACGCCCGGCTTTGGCCCGGTGGTCTCTGCCTTCTTTTCTGCAGTGTCTCATGGCTCAGCTTATGCCCATGTAGCTATCAGAGCAGTGGCGGGGTCATGATTGGAACAAATAAACTAGTGTGGTTCATTCTGCCAGTCTGACGGATTCCCAAATTTATTGCCTTACTGCTCCCTTTTCTGAAAAAAAAAAAAAAAAAAAAGACTCAGTGCCCCTCTGAGCTCTTCCACAGCCCCCTTAATTTTATTCAGTGCCATAAATTGCACCCAAGACAACTACTTTCCACCCCCCCCCCAACAGCTGGTCCAGCCTCCCCTGGGGGCGGTATCTTCCACTTTGGGAATCTATGTACCAGACAGAGGGAACAATGTACCCTTTTTTCCTTGGCTCCCAGGAAACTCAGAAGTATGCTATATACAATACTGCTGTGCTTTCAAAACATTTTCTTACTTATAATTTACTGCTTTTTCCTCCTTGATACCATGCTAATGGATTTTTATCTTGATGTACTTAAATGCTGTCATTGGAAGCTTGTCAAGATTATTTCTGGAAGCGGATGATTCAGAGGTAAGTAAATAAAGATAAGGAAACCACAAAAGCCGCTGCGGACTCCTCCGACCTTAAGAGGGATCGGGGTGTCCGAGCACCGAATCCTCCTGCTGTCTGAAAGCCTGGCTCCTTCGCCGGCAGAGGGGGCTGGAGAAGCAGCGGCTCTGTCCCTCAGAGAAGGGGGCGAGGTGGGCACCTCCTAGAGGCACCTCCCTCTCCTCGGGCGCCCCTGTGGGGACTGGAGAGACTCCCGTCGTTCTTAGGAGAAGGGAAATCCAACAGCTTCAACAACAACTCCTCCTCCTCCTCCTCCTCCTCCTCCTCCTCCTTCTTCTTCTTTTTCTTCTCTCCTTTCTCCTCCTCCTCCTCCTCCTCCTCCTCCTCCTCCTCCTCCTCTTCTTTTTCTTTGGATTGAACCCAAGGGCATTCTCCCTCTGAGCTACATCCTCAGCCTTATTTTTAATTTATTGGTGGAACTGGGGATTGAACCTAGAGGCACTCTACCTCCGAGATACACCCCCAGTCCTATTTTTTAAATTTTTTGCTTTTTGAAACAGGGTCTCACTAAGTTTCGGAGGGCCTCACTAAGTAGCTGAGGCTGGCCGCCAACCTGCAATCCTCCTGTCTCAGCCTCCCAAGGACTGGGATTACAAGTGTGCGCCACCACACCTTGCTTCCTCAGCCCTACTTTATTTTATTTATTTATTTATTTTTTGAAACAGGGTCTCGCTAAGTTGCTGAGAGTCTTGCTAAATTGCTGGGGCTGGCTTCGAATCTGCAATCCTCCCGCCCCAGCCTCCCAAGTACCGGGATTATAGGAGTGCACCACCCTGCCCAGCTAGAATATCTGACTTCCGAGCCTGGCCTGGCCTGCCCAGCTCCAGCCGCTGCCTGCTCCCGGGCCTGGCTCGGGGTTCCACTTTCCACTTGGTGTCAGCGGTCACTCGTCCCCGTCTCCTACCACCTGCCGGGGCCTTGCACTTAAGGTGCCTTTACCTGCAGGACCCCCCGGTCCTTGTAGGATTTCTTCTACTGCGTGTTCAGTTCTAATGTCACCTCCTCAGGGAGATTCCCCCCGGGGAACTCTGTCCCAGCAAGTCTCTCCCTGGCATGGGCAGCTCTCTGGAACCTTCTCATGCATTCATTGGGTAGAATACAAATTCCATGAGAGCAGGAATCTGGCCTCCCAGCCTCAGCCTCTGGCACTGTGCCCGGAGTTCTCTGTTTGTTGAATGACTAAACAAACAACCCCAGTCAGCTTGCTGCCGGCTGACCCCAGAAAGCCTGTGTTCACAGAGGGCCCCCGCCACGTGAGCATGGGGAAGAGGGGGTCTGGTGGCCGAGATATGCATGCCCTTGAACGCAGGAGTCCAGCCGGGGCAGGGCTCTGGCTTCCAGTCCCAGATGTGTGTCGAGTTTCTCAAGAGCTACATGACAACCGGCAGTGGTGGCGCACACCTGTAACCCCAGTGCTTAGGAGGCTGAAACAGGAAGATCTCAGGCTCAAAGGCAGCCTCGGCAACATAGCAAGACTCAAGCACCCCAGCAAGGCTCTGTTTCAAAAATAAATAATAAAAAGGGGCTGGGGGAGTAGCTTGGAGGTAGAAAGCCCCTGGAATCCCTAGCACACAGGGAGAGGGAGAGGGAGAGAAATGCGTGCACTACGTGCCTTGAAGCCAGCGGTGTAGCACACCTGGAAGCAGAAGGGTCGTAGCAAACACCCTCAGCTGCTGCCCCAAGCTCTGACCTCCTGGGTGCACGTCACAGAAGCCCCATTCTCAACATATCCAGGCCCATTAACGTGGCTTTGCCACCTGGCCAAAGCACAGCACCCAGAGGTGCCCGTCAGGACGGGTCGGGTGGGGCCCAGAGGCCTCCCCTCTGGCTTATCTCTTCTGTGATCGTTGTACGCTCCTTGTACGCATCAGACCTGGGCCAGTCTCTGTCTGACTTTGGGCTATGGGCATGTGGTCATGACCCCGGCCGGGCAGGAGAGGTGGAGAGAGGGCCGCTCGGCCCAGAGGAGCCCAGGATGCCGTGTGCAAGGGTGCTGGCTGAGCCCCGAGACCCCGCGGGGCCCCTCCTGTCCCCTGCCGCCCTTACCAGCTGCTTGGAGGCCACGGAGCTCACGTTGACGCTGCTGCAGCCCGCGTGGCAGGGGGACAGGTACTCAACCCCGTTTTCCCCGCACACCGGGTGGAAGACAGAGTCCGGGCACGAGCAGTCCCTGCGGCAGGCGGGAGGCTGAGGACGTATAGAACTTGATGTGCTGCCAGCAAAACAGGAAACGAGGGATCAAACAAAGGCAGACCAAAGAAGAACGGCGCTGCGGCCCGGTGTGAGCTCCCGGGCCCGGTTAACGCGCCTGGGCGGCTCTGTTTGTCTTGGGTCGGCGCCACCCCGGGTTCTGGATTCTGCCTAACAGGAGCCGGCGGTGAATCTGCCTCAGTTCAGGGGTCACCGGGTGCCCCTCCATTTCTACTGACCCTTGGAGCCCAAACCCACCGATTTAGCCGATGAAAAAGGTTGGTCGGCAAACCCCCTGCCTCAGTAGGAGTCGGAATAACTGACCAGCCAAGAATAAACCAACCAACCAACCAACCAAGACTCAGCGGTGGGAGAAACGGCAGCTACAATAGACACTCAGAAGCAGTATTGAGTTTCCCTCCTCTTCCGGCGGGGCTCGGCCGCAGGTAGTGGCTGGACCCCTGGAGGCAGCTGGGGTCTCGGGGGCTGCCTGTCTTGTAGACATTTCCCGGGCCATTCCATCCCCCCTGGACAAAGGGATTCCACTGGCCGATCTTAGTGTCTCCGCCCCCCGCAGATCTGGCATTCACTCTCCTCTTTGGGCAGGGTTGTAGTGACAACACTGGGCATGGAGCCAGGGGCTTCTCGGGTACAGTCATCCCGTGGGTCCGAGATGAACTCTTGAGGTTGGTGGATGAGAAGGCTGAAGCTCAGGTGAGTTAAGTAGCCGCCCCAGCTAGTGATGAGCCCCACAACTAGAACTCCGGCCAGACTGATGATAAAACCAGGCACCGGCTCTCAGGGGAAGCCACCCAAAGGCCCGAAGGCTTCTGGGGTGCCTGGGCAGGGCTGCAGAAAAGCAACGCAGAGGAGGGCGTGGGGCGGGAATTGGGGAAGGGTTAAATGAGAAATGTGCGCATGGATGCCTTTACCTATACTAGCTTGTGCCTAACAAAGATGTGTGATTACAATGCACCAATCAAAAAAAGGATGTGTTAAAGTTACACCAGGAGATTTTTGATCTACGTAATGCAGAGCCCATTTCTATTAATGTGGCAGAAACAGCTAAGACATTTGTAGATCGGCTTCAAGCCTTGGTCACTACCTGGCCCTTGTTTACCTCCTTGCTGGGAGGAGTTATCGGAGCAACAGCAATAGTCATCCTAAGCTTATGCATTCTACCACTCATTGTACGCCTTGTGTCAATGCCTTTGTTAGTATACGAGCAGATTTACATGGAATAAAACGGCAAGCACTGCCTCGCACAGGGCCTGGTAGTCAATGACGGGTTCGATTTTCTCAGGGCAATATCAGTCTAAGACAGGGCTCGTTGAATGACTCATCGAGACCCCATGACAGGTAAGATTATGCACCTGGTAGGAAACGACCTAAGACAGGCACAGTCCTTCGTGCATTTTAAAATAAAAATGGGGGAGTTGTGGGAGCCCAGCTGGGCCCTTTCCCCCCTGGCAGTTGCTATCTGCATATATGAGTAATTATACTGACTCTTCTGCTATGGCGTCTCGAAGTCTGGTGATTGCTCCTAGGATGCGTAGATGAAAGACCCTCCCACTTATTAGAAAGTATATAATGACCCTAAAGGAGTATGGTTTTATGACTCTAGAAAGTTTGCTTGACCAGGCTATGTTAGGAATGTGGGCTATACGTGGAAAACGAAGAAGTGGTGCTAATTGTGCTCTGACAATGATTGATATGTCGTAAATTATAAGTAATCCTGTTGTACTCAAGAAATGTATAAAAAATCGTGCTGAATAATAAAAATTAAAAAAAAAAAAAAAGAAAAGCAATGCAGTCCGGGCTCTGAGTGACTCTCCCCTCTAGCCCTCCTCTTTGTCACCAGAGACAGAGGAGGTTTTCAAAGAGAAAGAGAAAGCCCGGCGTAGTGACGCACACTTATAATTCCTGGTACTTGGGAGGCTCAGATAGCAGGTTGGAAGACAGCCTCAGCAAGTAGTGAGACTCTCATCAACCTAGCGAGACCCTGTTTCAAAATAAAAATAAAATAGGGCTGGGGGTGTAGTCTGGAGATAAGAATGCCTCTGAGTTCAACCTCCAGTACCAAAACAAACAAACAAACACACCTAAAGAGAAAGAGAAAGCACTGAGGCTGAACGGTCGGGCATTCCAAGTCTTGCACCCTCAAGAGGTAAAGCCTGCAAGAAAAGGTGATTGCACGGTGCTACCTAGGAGAAAAGGAAGGTGCTTGTTGCTTCGTAGGCTTTTCCTCCGAGGACTCTGAAGCTCATCCTGAATGTGAAGCAGACTCAAAACCCCATGACCCTGTCTCTATGCTACCTGCCTCCTCCTTGTTCTTCTTCGGATCTTCTCAAATCTCCTCTTGGCTTTCTGCAGCAGCTCAGTGAGTCTCTATAATTTCTCTATAATTTTTTTTTGATAGAACCCAGGCGCATTCTACCTCCGAGCTACACCCCTAGCCCTATTTTATTTTTATTTTTTATTTTTGAGGTATTGGGGATTGAACCCAGGGGCATGCTACTTCCGAGCCACACCCCCAGCCCTATTTTTTATTCTTTATTTTTGAAACAGGGTCTCACTAAGTTGCGAAGGGCCTCACTAAGTAACTGAAGCTGGCCGTGAACCCGAGAGCCTCCTGTCTCAGCCTCCCAAGAACTGGGATGACAAGTGTGTGCCACCACACCAGGCTTGGGGCATTTCTTAAAAGAACTCTAAGCCTGATTGCTGGGTGGTCCCCACTGGGACTCTCTGATCTTGTCTTGTAATGGAGCATATATTTAAGACCTGATTTTCTTAGCTGCCACGTGAGAGATGGGCTCAGAAATGACAGAAGAGAGGAGAGGAGAGGAGGTTGAGAAGGTGAGTAGCCGCCAGATGAGGTGACGGCTTCAGCCAAGGGCGTCTCGGCACCCCTCGTTGTCCCGGTTACCTGGGTGGGTAGACCTCGGCCACGGCCGGCGTGGAGCACCCCATGAAGAAGAGGGGGGCGCAGAGGATCATGGAGATGGTGATGATGGTTGCAGCCACTCGGGGGATGTTTTGCAGAGAGAAAGCAAAGCGCTTCATGAGGATTCCTCCAAAGAGCATGCCCAAGGCCGCGGCCGGGAGGTTCACGGCACCTGCAGCGGGAGAGGGAGCTGGTCTGTGTGCAGTGAGCCGGGCCCCCCAGAAGGAAGCCCGGCTTCTTGACGGAACGCTTGGATATCTTAAATTCTAACAGCACTTGCCGGCATTAATTGAGCACTATCTGTTTACCAGGCACATCTGAGAGATTTCCCTGCTAGACAACGGCCTGGCTGGACGTAGAACGAAAAGTATAGTACTTGCACAGCCCGAGGTGGCTCAGATGTGCATTTATTAAGCACCTTTCCTAACCTGGGCCCTCACCGCATCCACACTGTGACGCCCTGCAGTTTGTAAAGCAAGCGTGAAGATCCCGATCTACCAGCCAGAGACCTCGCAGGGGGTTAGGCAGTGCAGGGAGTCACCCTCAAACCTCACGCCCTGACCACCTGGCCAACTCCATGTGGTCTGGACCACCTGCGGGTGGGGCTCCGTGATTCACCTGGGCACCTGGCAGGACCCCATCAGCCGTGGCGATGCTGACGTGGGGCCCCGCCTCGGTGGACTCTGGTTGTGTTGGGCCGGGGCCGAGCGGGGGCACCGAGCAGGGCTCTGTGGGTAGCCTCCGTGGCCAGGGTCCAGAACCACTGAGCAATGCTCTCTCTTACAGGGAGGAAATGTATTGCAGGTCCCGGAGAAGAAGGAAAACAATCGCAGGAGGAGTGCCGTCCACCCCCAGGTCCCCCCTTCCCCTCTCCTCTGCTGCCTCTTAAGACTTCCCGCCTCCACCCACTCCTGGACAGACTTACGGGAGTCCCAGAAACCTGCCAAGAACATTCTAGATTGCCAGCTAGGAAGAACATCCTTAACATTCTTCCTCCTGGGCAAGCCCTCCTGTCTCCGGTCTGCGTCCGGTCTGGCCCGGGGCCACCCCTGGGTGGAAAGCCGCAGTGCCCGGGCCCTCCCTCGGCCCCTCCCCAGGGACCCACCGATGAGGAAGTTAGCGTAGGCGGCCGAGGCGCCATATTGCTTCTCCAGGAACTTGTTGAGGAACGTGGAGAGACCGGCGATGACGGAGGAGAAGGTGCACTGGGCCAGGACCACCAGCACGAAGAGGGGGTTCATCAGGAGCCTCATGAAGATTCGGGGGAACCCTGCAGGCGAGCACACCACAGTCAGGAGCCAGGCTGCTCCCTCTGACACCAAGCCGGACCCCCACGCCACATGCTCATGGGCGGACACCAGGCTGTGTACAAATAGAATCTGCAGAACTGACGCCGGACACAGTCCGTCACCTTGCGTGACCGCCAGCCCCACACCAAGGCCGAGGGAGAAGCAGCCAGAGCTTGGGGCGAGGTGGGCACTGGCTGCTTGAACATGGTGGGGGTGGGGGGTGCTGGTACCTGCAGGATCCGCAGGACCCCGGACAGGAGCCCTCCTGAACTGCAGGCGCCCCGGGGAGGGGGACCTGTTATGGGTCCCTTGTGACACACCGGCCTTCCCCCCCTGCACCCCAGCAGCGGGGCGGGTCAGTTACGTTTAATGAAATCCATCAGGGAGCTCCTCGGCTTGACCTCCTCCATCTTCTGTACCTCGTCCGCGGTGGCAGGAGAGCTCTGGGGGCAGCAGGAGGGGGAGTGTTCAGGGCCCTGGCCTGCGCCCAGGACCCTTGCCCGGGACTCTCTGGTCACCAAGGCTCAGAGCTGACTCCTGTGTTGTGTTCAGGAGCGAATCTGGAAGATGAGTTCTTGAGGCAAACAGCCCCTGTGCTGCTTGTTTTTGCTTTTATTTTATTTTATTTGTGTGTGTGTGTGTGTGTGTGTGTGTGTGTGTGTGTGTGTGTGTGTGTTTTGTCCTGTTTGGGCGATCCTTGGCTCCAAACCTCTGTCTCACTTGTTCAATGTTGCCTACTCGACTTGGATAAAAGGACTTTATTTTTTTTTTTTTTAGGGGTAGGGGGCAGGGAAACTAAGGATTGAATCCAGGGGCATTCTACCTCTGAGCTATACATACCCAGCCCCTTTTTTATTATTTTGAAACAGGGTCTAAGTTGCCAAGGGTCTTGCTAAGTTGCTGAGGCTGGCCTCAAACCTGCGATCCCCTTGTCTCAGCCTCCCAAGCACTGGGATTACAGGCTTCGAGTGTCTTAAAGAAGAGGAAGCTTTGGAGCAAAGCGCCTTGCCCCATCACTCAGCTCAGCAGCAGAGACGCATTCAAACCCGGATCTCTCTGACCCCCAAACCACCAGGACACGCTGCAACCTCGGAACTTCTTTCCCGAGACAAGCCTGGGTCCTCTCTGCCCACCTCTGGGCTCAGATTCCATGCACCTTATTGTTAAACACTGAGCTGTTTTCCGGGCTCAAAACCTGGGCGCTAACCTGATCTCCTTCCTGTTCAACCTGGTTCTCCACTGAGTCCTTCTTGGGCTCCTGCAGGACGTCTGGCCTTGCTGGTGACCTGTCTCTGCTGGCCACAGCCTGGTACTCAGCTGTGTTCTCCATCTCTCACCTGGGCCTCTGCAGACCCCCAGCCGTCATTCACCTAAGACAGTTCCCAGAACCTCAAGGGACCTGGCAAGCTCTGGACACTCAGCCTTGCATCAAAGCTTGCATCAAATGCATCAAGGCATTCTCATCCTCCTTTCTCCAGTGGATTCGACCAGAAGATGCACACAAGGTCGCCCTGCCCCCAACACGCTCCTCCTCGGCCCATCGGCATGCGTCCCAGCGCTAGGAGCCCCTTCTTATTCACTCCTTAGGGGGTCAGAACCCAACGGGCCCCACCAACTGCAAAGGTCCCCTGCACCAGGTCAGCTGGCCCCGCTATTGGCTCTTCTAGTGACTGTCTAGCTCAATCTAGACGAACTCTGTTTCCCAAACGAGGTTCCCTGGCCCCTCCCTGATCTTTTTGTGGTACTGGGGATTGAACTCAGGGGCATTCTACCTCCGAGCTACACCCCCAGCCCTATTTTTTATTCTTTATTTTGAAACCGAGTCTCACTAAGTTGCGGAGTGCTTCACTAAGTAGCTGAGGCTGGCCGCAAACCCAGATCCTCGGGTCTCAGCCTCCCGAATGCTGGGATTACAAGCGTGCGCCACCACGTCCGGCTCCCTTTTTCTTTATTATTAGTATTAGTTTTTGTATTAGTATTATTAGTAGTAGTATTGTGTGGTACTGAGGATTGAACCCAGGGGGATTCTACCTCCAAGCTATACCCCCAGCCCTTTTTCTTTATTATTAGTATTAGTAGTAGTAGTAGTAGTATTTTGTGGTACTGGGGATTGAACCCAGGGGCATTCTACCTCCAAGCTATACCCTCAGCCCTTTTATTATTATTATTATTATTATTATTATTATTATTATTATTATTATTATTTCAGTATCGGGGATTGAACCTAGAGGCATTCTACCTCTGAGCTACACTCCCAGCCCTTTTTTTTTATTCTTTATTTTGAAACAGGGTCTCACTAAGTTGCAGAGGGCCTCACTACATAGCTGAGGTTGGCCGAGAACCTGTGATCCTCCTGTCTCAGCCTTCCAAGTAATGGGATTACTGGCGTGTACCACCATGCCTAGCTTTATTTATTTATTTATTTATTTATTTATTTTGTTTTGGAACAGGGTCTCGATAGGTTGCTGGGAGTCTCACTGCATTGCCGAGGCTGGCCTTGAACCTGCGATCCTCCTGTCTCAGCTTCCCAAGTACTGGGATGACAGGCGAGCACCACTACGCCTGGTTCCCTCCTGATCTTTGAGATGCGGACATGGTAAGGGAACGTTCAGGAGATACCACCTTTTGGACATTCACCAGCTCTTTCACGTCTCAAAGCCTCTGAGAAGTTCTACGTGGTGACTCTTGTCTCAGCGTCACCCAGAATTTGCCTAATCTGCCGCGGTTTCTCCGCTCTGGTTTATTGTCCCCCCTCCCCACCTCCCTTTCTTAAACTCCTCCAGCTAGCGTCACCAGCGCCCCGAAACTTACCTCCCCTCCTCTGTGCATAGTTCGAGGAAAGAAAAAAAAAGGGAATGATGTAAGAACCAAGAAGCCGGAAGAAATGAGCAGGCCCAGCCACCAGGCTCCGATCCATCGAGGGTCACCTGGGCTCAGGTTAACTGCGGCTGGAGAGAAACCGAAGGATACAAGTGTTTGTTGAACGAATGCACGACTTCACCTTACTGGAAAGACAAACTCTTATTCTGGTGCTGTTTTATTGACTGTCTTCTCACAAGACGACAAACGAGGCAAGCCATCGGTTAGAACCTTGGCTGGGACACCTCTCCAGGCCATCTTGGTCTTCCTAGAGAACCGTGGCCACTGTACCTGAGCACTAGAACATCCCCAGGCCGACGGGAGCGGCACCTTCCTCTCACTAGCTTTTATTCCAAGCCCTCAGCAGGAATACGAGTGCAAGGAACCAGCTCTCCAGAAAGCATGCCACGGTCCAGACCCTCCATCTCTGACCCCACCGAGTTCTCAGAGCAAGCCCACAAGGTAGGGATTCCATCTTTCTACCTCTAACCAATCAGGAAACTCGGGGTCCAAGAGGTTAAGTCCCTCATCCGAGGTAAAGGCCAGTCAGGGCCATTTCATTGATCAGTTTCCAGCATATCTCTTCCTGGCGCCCAAACCTGCACCAATCTTAAGCACTGAAATTGGCAACAATCCCACTTTATCCATCTCGAAGAAAGGGGGGGCTCCATCATTCTTAGGAGCCCGAAGACGCAGCATCAACAGTGTGGGCCACCTGGTCCCCCAAGGAGAGACTGTCCCCCTGCCTTCCTGTTTCTTTGCATAAACAAATCGCAATGGGCACGGAGGGGGGAGAGGAGGAGAAGGGGACAGAAGGAGTCACAGTCATACAGTGACAGGAATCCTGGGACCCTCTCCTGTGGGCTCGGAGCTCAGCTGCACCTAGTCTCATGGCACCAAGTCAGGCAGCGCCAGCAGAAGGGTCAGGCCAGAGGCCACTTTTGTCTGATGTGTAGACCGATGACGCCGTGCTCTGACAGCCATAGGGAGCCCAGGCCCCGTCCTGAGGAGCGTGTCTTCCAGCCAGGGGGAACGTCAGAGACCACGCCCACTCCAACTGGGCCGACCTTACCTCCCATCACCTCCTGTAGAATCCCACCTCTCTTGCCTGCTGCAGGCCCATTCTCCCTCTCCTTTGAACTTAGAAAGCCCAGGGGCATTCTACCTCCGAGCTACACGCCCAGCCCTATTTGTATTTTGCAACAGGGCCTTCCTACGTTGAGGAGCCTCTCACTACTTGCTGAGGCTGGCCTCGAACCTGCAATCCTCCTGTCTTGCGGGAGGCTGGGCCGGGGTAGGATATGTCCACAAGGGCTGGGCGTGGGTTCCTGAATGGTGAACCCAGCCCTTACGCCTGTGTCTAGGAAATCTAGTTTCTTTCTCTTCTGTGGTACTGGGGATTAAATCCAAGGCCAGTCTACCCCCTGGCTCAATTTATTTATTTATTTTTGTTTGGGTATGGGGATTGAACCCAGAGGCATTCTACCTTCGAGCTACACCCCCAGCCCAATTTCATTTCTTATTTGGGAACAGGGTCTCACTAGGTTGACAAGAGTCTCACTACTTCCTGAGGCTGTCCTCGAACCTGGGATCCTCCGATCTCGGCCTCCCAGGTACTGGGATTATAGGCGTGCACCACCACACCCAGCTTAAGGACTACATTTTCTAAGATATCCAATGACTTAGTTCGTGCCATTTTTTTGAAGATTGCGGGCTCACACCTGTTAACCTCTTAATCTATATCAGACTTGCTCGAATCTTTACAATAACTGTATTTTACTGTCACCGGCTCCATTTCACAGATGAAGGAACTACAGATGGAGACACGCTCACTCAGCTAGGCACAGGTGGAGCCAGGATGAGGCCAATACTAGTGCCCACAGTCAAACGCCATGCCCTCCTCGTCTAGATGTAAGCCATACTCGTAGGACGCTATCTTATCATATTAGTCTCCGGTTCCGCCCATTTTCCTGCAAATGACAGGAGTTTGTTCTTTGTGGCTGAGTGAAATTCCATTGTGTGTATATATCCCACATTTTCTTTAATACGTCATCGGTCGACAGGCTCTTAGGTTGGTTCTATGATTTTGCTGTTGTGAACTGTGTTCTGCACTCTAGTACTCTAACTTGCTTTTGGAAGGATCCCGAGGAGTGGTCTAGCTAGGTCATAGGGCAGTTCCATTCTTGTCTTTGGAGGAAACTCCATACGGATCTCTATAGGTGTGTCTTATGTAGTCTTTCTTTCTTTCTTTTTCTTTTTTCTTTTTTTTTTTTTTGGAGGTATTGGGGATTGAACTCAGGGGCATTCTACCTCCAAGCTATACCCCCAGCCCTATTTTTTATTCTTTATTTGCAAACAGGGTCTCACTAAGTTGCGGAGTGCCTCACTAGGTAGCTGAGGCTGGCCGCGAACCCGGATCCTCCAGTCTCAGCCTCCCAAATGCTGGGATTACAAGTGTGTGCCACCACGCCTGGCTTATGTGGTCTTTCTTCTCTTCTTTTTTTTTTTTTCCCCTCAAACGAGCTCTCATGAAATCATGTGTGTGTGTGTGTGTGTGTGTGTGTGTGTGTGTGTCACTGGGGATTAAACCCAGGGGCATTCTACCTCTGAGCTACACCCCCTAGCCTTATGTTATTTGCCTTTTGAGAAAAAGGTCTCTCTAGGTTGATGAGAGTCTCACTATTTGCTGAGACTGTCTTTGAACCTGTGATCTTCCTGTCTCAGCCTCCCAAGTACTGGGATTACAAGCGTGCACCACCACACCTAGCTAAATGTTTTGTATTTAAACAGTGAGCAACATCTTATAATCAAAGAACCAGAGGGGTCTTTTTAATGTCACCCACCAAGCTGAGCAGCTACAGTGACAACATCTGGGGCCCAGCCCTGGGTCTCAAGGGTCCCCACTGCAAACTTCTTGATGGCAGCTGGTTCCCCATGGGACCCAGCAGGGGCTCTACAGGGAAGACCCCAGCCTGCTGGCTCCAGATTGACTGACTTGCAAGAGTGAGTCAGGCAGCCATGCGCACCGGAGTTGGAGCCTCTCTCCCGAATCGCCACTCTGATTGGACGGCAGGAACTGGATCCTCGCCCCCGCATCTCCACCCTGATTGGATGAGAGGAGTTGGAGCCTCACCCCCGCATCTCCACTCTGATTGGATGGGAAGAGTTGGAGCCTTGCCCCCGCATCTCCACTCTGATTGGATGGGAGGAGTTGGAGCCTTGCCCCCGCATCTCCACTCTGATTGGATGAGAGGCAGGCAAGGATGCTCCGTGGACCCCGAGATGGGTACCCGTGCGCACACTCACCTGTGTCTACCCTGCCGTAGTCTACAAAGATCTGCAGCATGACGGAGCCCAGCAAGTACCCGAAAGCCGGTCCAAACACAGCGATGGCAAATAAGATGGCTGGAAAGGAAGGGAGGGAGCGGAGGCTGCAGGGAACCGAGAGGGTTGGGCAGCCCCCAGCCTCCAGGTGGAGGGGGATTCCTGAGCTGCCACCCATCTGTCCCCCAGCCCTAACACCTATGGCGTCTCCCAGAGACGTGACCAGAACCACCCAAGACGCCAAGACATGTGGAACCGAGTGGGTTCTGGCCGGCGGCTGGAGAGGCTGCTGACCAGGAAGGAACCGGACTCCTTAGCATTTTACTTTTGGGTTTATTTTTTTTTTGGGGTACCGGGAATTGAACCCAGGAACCTTCAACCTCCAAGCTACACTCACAGCCCTTTTATTTTTTTAATTTTGAAACAGGGAAACAGGGTCTTGCTAAGTTGCAGAGAGTCTTGCTAAATTACTGAGGCTGGCGTCGAACCTAAAATCCTCCAGTCTCAGCCTCTCAAGTACTGGGATTACAGGTGTGCACCACCACACCTGGCTTGCCTCGGCATTTTATTTTTTAAAATCAATTAATTAATTCATTTTGGCAGAACTGGGGATGGAACCCAGGGGCATTCTACCTCTGAGCTACACCCTCAGCCCTATTTTTTATTCTTTATTTGGAAACAGGGTCTCTCTAAGTTGTGGAGGGCCTCACTAAATTACTGAGGCTGGCCTTGAACCTGCGATCCTCCTATCTCAGCTTTTCGAGTCCTAGGATTTCAAGCGTGTGCCACCAAGCCCGGCTCGCTTCAGCAGTTTAAAACTGTCACCCCTGGGGTGTGTTGATGCAGGAAGCCATCTGTGGTTACAGCGCTGGCAGCCCTGGTGAGAGACCGCAGGCTCTGAGAGCCCGTGGTGTGGGCTGTCTGGTCTGGGGTCTGGTCTCCCGATGGGGTTCACTGTGATTTGTTCTAAGTGGAGGATCCGGACGCTCAGAGGGTCATCTGCTGTCTGCTTTGCAATGTGCTTGTTCAAGGCCAACCTGCCCCTAAGCAGACAGCTCATCGAAGACTTATGTGCCCTGGGCTGCGCCTTCAAAAGGGTGGTAGCTATAGCTACTCCACGGCGCCCAGCTCGGGGCTAAGTGGCTACGTATGCTAGCTCCTGTAATCACACAGACAAGCTCAGCTCTGTCCAGCAGGTGAATTGCCCGGAGCCCTGGAATCGGCCCCTTGCCCGGGGCCGTGCAGCAGGGAGATAATAGGGTGGCCTTCATTCCCGCCAGGTCCGTCTGACCCCCAGAGCTCTGCGCTCATCGGCCATGTTGTGGGCAAAGAGGGCGAGACCTCATTTGAGCCCCCGGGACCTTAGCAAGCTCCACGTCAGTACCTCCCCGCCCCTGGCCCAAAGCCCGTGACTCACAGATGTACAGGGGCGAGTTACTGGGCTCTGCGAAGTCGTCCACGTAGGAGATGCCAAACGGCTGGATGGGCACGGTCCCGATGCCGGCCAGCAGCTGAGCCATCACCATCAGGCCCCACATGCTGCTGGTCTCCTTCCTGGCGTCCTGGCTGGAGCTGTGACACTTGCTAGGGGGCGCATCCTGCCGATGCTTCTGGCAGAGGTCGGCTTGGAAGTGGCTGCTGTTCCCTGCAACGAGAGGGTCACCCGGCCGGTCACCACACTCCGGGCCTCACCAGCTGGCCCCCAGGCCTGGCCTTCCCCCCACGCCAGGGCCTGAGGCTGTGCTGAAGAGCACGCCTTCTGCTTGGCTGGAGGAGGGACTCAGGTGAGACACGGGGGACGGAAAGGTGGAGGGTGGGCCCCGCTCCAGGTGCAGCCCTCTCGGGCAGGACAGGAAGCTTTCTCTACTGATGTCCATGCAGTTTTCCCTGTCGGTGCTAGTGGACAGCTATGCATGAGAAACCAGGACCTTGAGCCCTGGGGGCCAGGTCACCCAGCTAAAAAGGGGGACCCAGGGTCAAAACCCTCCTTTGACGGCCTGTACCCACCTGTGCTCCAGGGCTGTCTTAGGGAGGACAGAGGTCATTCTGTCCCATAGAGTCACCTCCTGCCTGGGCTGTGGCCCTCCTGAGGCATGACCCTCAGGGTTTCACTCCGCCTTACGCTGGGGGACCTGCTGCCAAGGACGCCGAAGTGACCTTAATATACCTGGGCGCTTCCAAGGACCACGGGTCTCCCGAAACTGAAGGGACTCTCAGACCTTCTTATTAGAGGTGGAGGAGCGGAGGCTGCACCTGAAGGAGCCGGCTGCACCCCGAGGCCCTTCTGGGAGGCCCTGTCACCCCAGCACGGCTTTGGCACCGCCATTCCTGTGGCTGTGGACCTGGCCAGGCCGGGCAGCCACTTCCCTGCTTCTGGTTCTAATTTGGCCCGCGACAATCAGTATTGTCAGCTCTCCAAGGCCTGAGGGTTCCCGGGCCCCTTTCCACAAGATCCCTTTAATTCCTGCCTCCTTCTGGCCGAAGAAAACCCCCGACTTCACCGACCTCACTCGTGGGGTCGTTCATGAACGCTGATGGGATTCGGTTTAATTTCCTGAGCTGGGTGGGCCTGGATGTCCCGTGGGGTGAAGTGAGCGTTGGACTGGACCTGCTCTTCAAACCGGGGTCTGCCCAGAGCTGTTGGGTTCAGGGCTGCCCTGGGTGTCGGCCCCGGGGGAACCGGGGTGTCTACTTTCCTGCTGTCCCTCCCCCTCCCCCATGAACGCTGGCCTGGGCCCTCCACTGCCTGTTTCCACTGGTGTCGCACAAGACATGCTTGGAAGTTGCTACTGCAGGTGGCTCTGTCCCTGGGAAAGGCAAAGCGAGCCAAGGCATCCTCTGGGTCAAGGTCATCTGGACCCTGTCCCATGTGTGGGCAGGGAATGGAGCACCCGGGCCAGGGGCCACCCCAGGCATAGGCGAAGGTCCCCCTGTACCTTCCTTCTCCATTACACATCCCTTATCCCAACCTCCAACGCAGAATTCAGAGTGATCCCAAACCCACGGTGAAATACAATGTAGCCTCTTACGCTTACAGGCAGGATACAGTTTATTTATTATTTTATCTTATTTATTTATTTCTGTGTGTGGGGGTGGGTGGGAGAGTACTGGGGATTGAACCCAGGGGCATTTTACCTCCTTCGAGCTATACCCTCAGCCCAATTTTATTTTTTGTTTTGAAACAGGGTCTCACTAGGTCGCTGAGAGTTTCACCACTTGCTAGGGCCTGAGACCCTCCTGTCTCATCCTCCCAAGTACAGGGATCACGGGTGTACGTCACCAGGATATAGTTTATGAAAAAATGAGAAGACCCAGTGACATCTTATCAGGTTCTGAAAATAATAGTTTGAAGGTGGATATGATTCCTCATTCGTAAAACTCTTGTGCACTATCTGAATATGCAAACCCTTTGGAAAACCTTTCCAGCAAACCCTTTGGAAGACCAAGCTCTCCTGGACTGACAGGATGAACTTCATTTTGTTAGCTTCTGCTTATTTTCTAATTTTTCTATAATGAACATGTAATACTTGTGTGTCTGTGTGTGTGGTACTGGGGATTAAACACAGAGTTCTCTACCACTAAGATACCCCTCCAGCCCTTTTTATTTTTTTTTTAACTTATTTTTTGGTGTATTGTAATCATTTCTCTTGAAACAAGGCCTTGCTAAGTTGCTGAGGCAGGCCTCGAACCTACAATCCTCCGGTCTCAGCTTCCCAAATACTGGGATTACAAGCGTAAACCACCATGCCCATCTTTGAGCAAATTTCAAAACCTTTCTGAGCCCGTTTCTCTTGGAGCAGAGACCATATGGCAGTTGGACAGGCAGACTTCAAGGGCTAGAAGGTTCCAGAAAGAGGCCCGGGCACGTGGCGCTGGGCCCCGCGGTCAGTCCACAGCTCTGGTAGCTGGGCCTGCCCTTCTGAAGGAAGGCTGGGTGACGCGACTCTCAACAAAGCCTCTTTGTAGTCTGGAGACGCACAATGCTAAGATGCTTCTGCTCTGACCCCCGCTCCCCGCACCCCACTTAGGAATCTTCCCATCAACGGGGACCTGTGTCCAACACCAGATCGGGGGATGGTGCTGGCAGGCCCCCAGCGGGAGGCCCCAGGGGTCCTGGGGGGCCAAGGCTAACTGTTGTTGAAAGGGCTGCGTTGAGAGCCGGGGATCTGGGTTCTAATCTTGAATCTGGGACTCTTTATGCCAGTGACCTTGATTTTTGGAAAACCAGAGAGGATCCTAGGGAGGGAGCAAGCCAAGAGGGGACGCTGCCGTTGGACCAGTGGTCAGAGAAGGCTCACGTGCTGCCCTGGGTACCCCGGCTGCTGCCCCACGAGCTGGGCTGGGCATGCGCGTGAGCCATGGTCCAGGGCCATAGGCCCCAGCGTCTTCTCAAGACCGCATGTGCGTGCTCAGGACCAAGGGCTCCCCTGGCTGGCTGGCCCGGGAAGGTCCAGTTACTTCACAAATCCCCTGATCTAGCCCAGCCCCGCTGTGCAGGCACCTCTGCTCGCCTGACCAAGCAGGTGCATTTCCAAGGGACCGACATACACTCTGGCGCCAGAAAACAAAAGGGCTGCCGCCAAGTTTTCAAGCGGGTATTTCTTTGCAAAGACTCGATTTCCAGGTACATTTTGTAGATAGAAAGGGGCAAAGCTAGCGGGGCGTGGTGGCGCACGCTTGTAATCCCAGCATTTGGGAGGCTGAGACCGGAGGATCCGGGTTCGTGGCCAGCCTCAGCTACCTAGTGAGGCACTCCGCAACTTAGTGAGACCCGGTTTCAAAATAAAGAATACAAAATAGGGCTGGGGGTGTAGCTCGGAGGTAGAATACCGCAAAAAAAAAAAAAAAAAAAAAGGCGAAGCTCGAGGCCCTAAAACTTCATGCTGTCATTGCTCAAAAGTGTGACACCATTCTCGGTGTGACAATGGCTCTCTGGGGCATGCTGTCTTAGAGGTAGCTGATGGGGGGGGGCAGGGCCAGCTCTAAGTTCTTGTCACAGATATTAAAGGTCACTCGATGGCAAATGACAATGGTGGGAGAGGTGCAAAGAAGTGACCTCTACTCCCAGATCTGAATGTCCCTCTCCTCCCGTGTCATCTGATAATGCCAGCTTCACAGGGAGAGAGAAATTAGAACACGGAGTTCTGAAAAGACAGCTGGGTCATCCGCTCTTGAGCCTCTCGGTTCTTTCGCTGGCGGTGACTGTGGGTGGCCCTCTGCCTGGGCGGTGGGGGGGGGGTGTGGAGGTGGTGGAGGGGCAGAGGCGTCATCCTTCCCAACTCCTCACTCTAACGAGCTACGCAGACCTCCAGAAAAGCGACCACAACACTGCTTGCTCAAATCAAAACCATACCCCGGGCGTGGTGGTGCACGCCTGTGATCCCAGTACTCGGGAGGCTGAGACAGGAGAATTGTAGGTTTGCAGGCAGCCTTGGCAATTTAGCGAGGTCCTCAGCAACTTAGTGAGACCCTGCTTCAGAATAAAAAAATAAATAAAATAGAGCTGGGGGTGTAGCTCAGAGGTAAAATGCCACTGGGTTCAATACCTAGTATTATACACCACACACACACACACACACACACACACATACACACACCACATACACGCAAATAGAAATTAAAAAAAAAAAAAACCCACAATGAGATCACTTTGCATCCAACAGCATGGCTATTATCAAAAACAAAAAATCAGAACAACAGAAATATCAGAATGACAGTGTTGGCAAGGATGCCCAGAGATTGAAATCCTTGTAGACGGCTGGTGGGAGTGTAAAATGTTTGCATTAGAGCCATACGTTAGCGTGGGATCCCATGCACTCCATCCTGGGACCCTGTGTCGTGGGTGGCCCCAACCAGCTCACTCAGGTGAGAGCCGGGTCTTCTAAAACTTAGACTACTCGGCTCTTCTCCTAAAAATAAGAGGACAGAGCCGGGGGTTGTGGCACTCGCTTGTAATCCCAGTACTTGGGAGGCTGAGACAGGAGGATCACGGGTTTGAGGCAGCCACTGCAGGAGACAGTATGGGGGGTCCTCCAAAAATTAAAAGTAGAATGACCATATGATCTCTCAATTCCACCTCTGGACATACACCCCAAATAACTGGAAGCAGAGACTGAAAGATGTTTGCATTCCTTTATCCACGGCGCCGTCATTTATGATAATCAAAGGACAGGAACAACCCAAATATCCACTGGAGGATGAACGGATAGGCAAATGTGCTCTGTACAATGGAATATTATTCGGCCTAAAAAGGAAGAGAATCCTGACATACGTTCAGTGCCTGGAGGACACTGCTAGGAGAAACACGCCAGACATAAAAAGAGCAGCACTGTAGGACTCCATTGATACGAAGTATCTTCAGCGCGTGTGGTGCTGGGGATGGAAGCCGGGGCCCTTCTACCTCTGAGCTGCACCCCCAGCCTTACTTATTTATTTATTTATTTATTTATTTAGTTGTGAAACAGGGTCTCACTAGGTAGCTGAGAGTCTCGATAAGTTTCTGAGGCTGGCCTTGAACCTGCGATCCTCCTATCTCAGCCTCCCAAGTACTGGAATTACAGGCGTGCCGTGCCTGGCTCCCGAGGTATCTACAGTAGTCAGAATTGATCGACACAGAGCCGGGCGTGGTGGGGCACGCTTGTAATCCCAGCATTCGGGAGGCTGAGACCGGAGGATCCGGGTTCGAGGCCAGCCTCAGCTACCTAGTGAGGCACTCTGCAACTTAGTGAGACCCTGTTTCAAAATAAAGAATAAAAAATAGGACTGGGGGTAGAGCTCGGAGGTAGAATGCCCCTGTGTTCAATCCCCAGTACCGCAAAAAAAAAAAAAAAAAGAATTGATCAACACAGAGGGTAGGCTGGTTGCTACCAGTGGCTGGGGGAGAAGGGGATAAAGGGGTACCACTTATTGTGTACAGAGGTCCAGATTGGGAAGAAGAATACATCCTGGGGGTAGATGGTGGTGACGGTCATGCCACCAGAACACTGTACCTAACACGACAGAACTATACACTTAAAATGATAATCTTAGGGCGTGGGTAATGGGGATGGAAGCCAAGGGCATTCTACCTCTGAGCTACACCCCAGCCCATTTTATTTTATTTTGTAACAGGGTTTCGCTGGGTTGCTGAGGCTCTCGCTAAATTGCCGAGGCTGGCCTTGAACCTGCGATCCTCCCATCTCTGCCTCCCCACGTACTGGGATTGATGAGGTGCCAGGGAGCAGGTGAGAGGGCTCCGGGAAGATTCCTTGTGACTGGATGGCATGTACAGGCTCAGAGGGAAGTCAGGGCGCAGGGAGGCGTGGAGGAGGAGAGGGAAGTGCAGAGGGGCTCGGAGGCCGCAGCCTACTCCAGGACGCCACGTGAAGGTCAGGGTGGTTGTGGAGGTCAGAGAGGAGGCTGCTGGTGTGGGGCAGGAGGTGAGGGGGGGGGCAGCTGCTCCGTGGACGTGGATGCGGAGCCCAGAGGGGGACCCGTGCCGGATGCACCAGGCCAGGCTGCTGCAGGAGAATGGGGGCGGTCACGAGAAACGTCCCCGAACTTCCCGAGGCGCCAGAGAATAAGGGTTCTTTTTACGAGCGCCAGTTCTTGGCTTGGCGGATCCTCATTATTGTACTAAGCTCACATTTATGGCAGTGCTGTGGCTGACCCGGCTGGCCAAAGCAGCTTTTTATGGGACACTGAATGGCCGTTGGAGGTTGTAAAAATGTTGCAGCCCTATTAAGTCTTTACGTGGTATGTTCTGTGGTCGGCCGGGGCCCCCAGAAAATCCCTGGAGCTTTCACCTCGTCAAGTGTCTAGGAGGCAGGAGTCTCTGGGGATCCTTCAGCTGGGCAGCCTTAACTTTAAACATGTCAGAAACGGCTTTTACTATAAATGTGTGTTTCAAAAAAAAAAAAGCAATCAGCCAAGAGCCCATGGCACAAGTTTGTAATCTCAGTACTTGGGAGGGAGAGACAGGTTCAAGGCCAGTCTCAGCAGTGTGGTGAGGCCCTCAGCCATTTAGCAAGACCCTTTTTCTTTCCTTCCTTCCTTCCTTCCTTCCTTCCTTCCTTCCTTCCTTCCTTTTTTGCAGTACGGGAAATTGAACCCAGGGGCATTCTACCTCTGAGTTACACCCCCAGCCCTATTTTTTATTCTTTATTTTGAAACAGGGTCTCACTTAGTGAGGCAGAGGGCCTCACTAAGTAGCTGAGGCTGGCCTCGAATCTACAATCTTCCTGTCTCAGTCTCCCAAGTACTGGGGTTACAAGAGTGTACCACCACGCCCAGCTGCAAGACCCCATTTCAAAATAAAAAATAAGAAGGGCTAGGGGTGTCTCTCAGAAGTAGAAATGCCCCTGGGTTTAGCTGGGTGTGGTGACACATGCCTGTATCCCAGAACTTGGGAGCCTGAGACAGGAGGATTGCAGGTTTGAAGCCAGCTTCAGCAACCTAGGAAGACCATGTTTCAAAACAAAAAATAGAAAGGGTCAGGGGTGTCGCTCAGAAGTCTGTCTTGTCTTCTAGAAGACGCCAGCTCACCAGAGCGGGGACTTTTTCCTGCAGGAGGCAGAGACTCGGCTTTGCCACTTTTCCCAGGGCTGTATGGCTGACTAGAAGCAAATCAGGACCTCTCCCCGCCTCGGCCACTCCAGCCCCACCGTGGCGGCATGCAAGTGGACCTTCTTGAATAAGCACAATTTCACTTGCAGTCTCTGGAGCCCTCAGTGGGTTTGGAAATTCAAGAGCCTGTGTTCTCTTGGGAAGTCGGCTTCGCCGTAACAGGAACCACAGGCAGAGAGGGGCCAGGTCTGGGGCTGACCAAGGTGCGGTCACTCTGTTATTCTAGGCTCCTGCCCGTCCCCCGTGTGGTCACTGGAAGGTTGGTGTGGACACAACCAGGGCCTCTGCACAAAGGTCAGGGGCTGGGCCCTACGAGGATCAAGCCACATGAAGGTCGTGGTAAATGCCGCTTCCTTTGACCAGTCACTCAGCCATTCTCTAGAGAGAAGGGAGACTTCTACCAGGAAGCAGGGGGCTGGTGGTTCACGATGGGGTTTCTGAGAGCCCCCCAGCACCTCCTGTTCAGAAAGGGGCACGGCTGCCACCTGGAAGCGTGTGGGTTAGCAAGGCCCCGTGTGCCAGGAGCAATCAGTACAACAGGGATAGGCAGGGGCGGCTCTGGAAAGTTCTCCGAAAACATGTCCAAGGTGCCAAGCCCTTGTGCTATCAGCACAACCCTCAGAACCTCTCAGAATGTTCCGCTCTGAAGGACCTGTTTCCTCACCCTCCTAAACCCAGCTACTCCACAGTTCTTCCCGAAACCCCAGCAACGGTCACAGGCAGGCTCCGAACAGAGGGTCCCCGACTCACTCGGGTTTTGAGACCTCCAAGTCATTTGCAAAGTGAGTTGTTTGCAGATCAGAGGTGATCGGGTTCCTAGTGGAGTCTCTAAGCCCTGTCAACCCACAATGCCTCTGTGATACATGTGTTCTATTCCAAGTAAACCAAGCCCCAAGCCTCCATTTTATAAGATGATGTGTGTGTGTGTGTGTGTGATGATATGTGTGTGTGTGTGTGTGTGTGTGTGTGTGTGTGTGTGTGATACCAGGGATTGAACCCAGGGGGCATTCTACCTCCGAGCTATACCCACTGCCCTATTTTATTTTTAATTTTGAAACAGGGTCTTGCTAGGTTGATGAGAGTTTCACTAGTTGCTGAGGCTGGCCTCAAACCTGTGATCCTCCTGTCTCAGCCTTCCAAGTACTGGACTTACAGGTGTGTGCCACCAGGCTCAGCTTATAAGATGATTTATACAAGCAAATGCATTTTGAGTTTCATCTTGGGAAACTAGGAGAATATGATCTTCTGCCCTAGTAGAAAAAAAATCAGAATTGGGGTGGACAGCCTAGGAGACACCGTGAGGCAATGGAAAAAATTTACACTTGGAAACTAGAGGAACCAGGTTCAAAACTCGATTTTACGGTTAATACCTACTTACAATGTTCTTATGACAATTAGAGGTAATGAGTAAAGTAGTATAACTCTAGTTGACACAATTAACTATTTCAAAATAGTTAGTAAAAAATAAATAAGCCGGGCGTGGTGGTCCACGCTTGTAATCCCAGCATTCGGGAGGCTGAGACCGGAGGATCTGGGTTCGTGGCCAACCTCAGCTACCTAGTGAGGCACTCCGCAACTTAGTGAGACTGGGTTTCAAAGTAAAGAATACAAAACAGGGCTGGGGGCGTAGCTCGGAGGTAGAATGCCCCTGAGTTCAATCCCCAGTACCGCAAAAATAAATAAATAAATAAATAAATAAATAAATAAATAAATAAATAAATAAATAAATAAACTCAAACAAAACAAAAATAGTAAAAAGGATTTTGAATTTCACCAAGATAAACAAACAGTAAATATGCTGGGCATGGCGGCACACACCTGTAATCTAGTACTTGGGAGGCTGAGACAGGAGGATCACAGGTCGGAGGTCAACCTCAGCAATTTAGCAAGACCCTGTTTCAAAATAAAATAGGGCCGGAGGTGTAGCTCCGAGGTAGAATGTCTCTGGGGTCAATCCCCAGTACCAAAAGAAGGAAAAAGAAAGGATGAATATCTGAGCTGGTAGGTATGCCAGATTCCCGTCTGATCATTAAACATGGTATACATGTGTATACCATCTTGTGTTCCATAAAAATGTAAGTACTATGCATCAATAACGAGTCTAGCAGAAGCTCAAACACAGCAATCTTACAATACTATCCCCTTTCCTCCAGAGAGATGAGTAACATCGAGAAGCTCAAATGGACAGGGAGATAGCAGGGACCCGGAGACAGGCAACGCCTCCCAAGAACTTGGGGACTGGATCCAGAAACGAGAGACAGGCGAGGTGAGTGCTAGTCTCCAGCAAGACCTGGATTGTGATAAAGGAATCACAGGGTAAGTGGTGTGCTTGAAAGGACTTATACCCGTGCAGGAAACGAATGAGGTAGAGCAGGGCGTGGTGGCACACGTTTGTAATCCCAGTGCTTGGGAGGCTGACACAGGAGGATCGCAGGTTCGAGGCCAGCCTCAGCTACTTAGTGAGGCCCTCTACAACTTAGTGAGAGTCTGTTTCAAAATAAAGAATAAAAAATAGGGTTGAGAGTGTGGCTCGGAGATAGAGGCCCTTGGGTTCAATCCCTAGCACGAAAGAAAGAAGGAAGGAAGGAAGGAAGGAAGGAAGGAAGGAAGGAAGGAAGGAAGGAAGGACGGACCTGGGGATTGGGGGGCAGTACCTCTGCTGTGCTCTCAAGATTGGGTTTCCAAGACACTAGATCTGAGGCCAAGGACGGAAACTCGCTCCCACACTGTCTCTCTGGCTGTGGAGGGGCCCGGGGAAGATGCCTACTTGCACTGAGGGGCTGTGCAGTAGTGACGGGGAGGAAGAGCCGGGCGGGCCTGCTGTGCACAGCCCAGCAGGGTGGGAGACACTGCTAGCGGGGATCCCCATGCCCGCCTCCCCATCCCCCCTTGCCGGTGCACACGAGCCCCACCTCTGCTCCTCATCCGAGCCACGGCTGCCCGAGCAGGCAGGATGGCAGCTCAGAGCCGCCTCACTGTAATTCCGAAGAGCTGTGCACAGAATTCACACCCGCCTGGGGTAGGAGGCAGGGCTCTTTGTACGTGGGTTTATTCCATCGCCGATGAAGGGTCCTTGTCCATGGGTTTACTCTGCAGGCTGATGAGAGGCTCCTTGTACACAGGTTTAGCTTACGAGGGGTCTTTGTACACGGGTTTACTCCATCACCGATGAGGGCTCCTCGTACACAGGTTTACTCCGTAGACTGCTGAGGAGTTTCTTGAAAGGAGAACAAAGCTGCCGGCTGAGACGTCCAAAGCCATTCACACCGAACCTCCCCCGTTTCCTTTGTTGGTGGGGATCCCCAGCCAGCAGGAAGCCACCGCACGGCGTGTCTTGACCGGAGGAAGCCTGCTGAGAAAGCCTGTCGTGATATCCTGCTGGACAAGGTGGGGACGCGTGGCCGCACGGTCCTCAGGGGAGAAGCAGCTGGCAGGGCGGCTGCAGCCGTGGCTCCGAGCCTGCGCCGCTCCGTGTGCCTTGATGTCGGGGACCCGAGTGAAAGCAGGGAAGCGGCTTACAAGTTGGTGAGTCGAAGTTCCAGTGTGAAGGTGCTAAGACAGTCCAAAGGCTAAAAATTCACAATTAGACCCAACGCTATAAGAAGAGGCTCCAGCCAAGGAAATAAGAGGCTCCAGCCAAGGAAAATGATTTTTTATTTTGTTTTGTTTTTTGGTGGTACTGGGTGTTGCGTGCAGGGGCATTCTGCCTCTGAGCTACACCCCCAAACCTTTTTATTTACTAATTTATTTTTTATCTTGAAGCAGAGTCTTGCTAAGTTAGCACATGCTAGCCTGGAACCTGCAACCCTCCGGTCTCAGCCTCCTAAATACGGGGATTACAAGCGTGCGCACCATGGAGGAGAATCGATCTATGGTGGTTAAGATCCAAGACTTTAAGCTGGGCGTGATGGCACATGCTTGTAATCCCAGTACTTGGGAGGCTGGGACAGGAGGATCGCAGTTTCGAGGCCAGCCTCAGCTACTTAGTGAGGCCCTCTGCAACTTAGTGAGACCCTGTTTCAAAATAAAGGATAAAAAATAGGCCTGGGGGTGTAGCTCGGAGGTAGAATGCCCCTGAGTTCAATCCCCAGTACCGCAAAAAAGAAAAAAAAAAAAATCTATAGGGACAAGTCCCTGGTTCCTTAGACACACGTTCAACAATTTCAGCCTGTGCTGGGACCCTCAGAGCAGAGAGGAGACCCCCCCGCCCCCCCCCCCGTCATCTTCCCAGGAGGCCACGCTGAGGGCATCTCCACGAGGACGCGAGAAGGGACAAGAGCCACGGAAGCAAAGTCTCTGGGCCGCGTGACAGTTGCGGACGCCGCTGTCCGAGACGGGCTTGTTCTGGGGGGGGGGGGGGTTCTAGGAGGCCGGCCGACCTCAGACCCAAGGAGCACAGAATTGGGAGACAGGATTCAGAGAGACTAAAGAAAAAGCGTCATGTGGAAGGTGAAGGAGAGGCCTGCTTCCATGATCCAGGGCCGTTCACATCAAGACAGCTGGATCCCTTCCTTTCTGGGCCCCGAGGGAAGCTTTGGGTCTGGCCGATCTTGAGAACCGTCTAGCACGGGGACTGGCAAACGACTACTTGTGGCTAAACTCGGTCTAAACTCGGTCCCCTGCCTGTCGGTGCCATGACGTTTTATGAGAACACGGCTAGACCCAGCTGTCTCTCTCCTGCTAGTGGAAAATTTCCATGCCACCGCAGCACGGGTAATAGCTTCGCAGAGACCCCACGGTGGTCAAGCCCGGCACACCACCCCGGGCTCTGCCGCACTGAACGGAAACCGCCAACCCCCGCTCTAATGCAGTGCTTTTCTACCGACTCCTTCTGCAACCAAAGCATCTGGAGACGGATTTGCCGTGCGTGGGAACAGCCCGAAGCAGAGCTCCTGCCCGGCTCCGGCCTCTCCTCGCTCCAGCCCCAGGCCAAGAAGGGTCCGGCCGTGGGACCAGACTAGTGAGCACCCCCTCTCTTTCCACCCTGGATGCTGACTCCCAGGGACACCCTCCCCTGCCCTAGCGGGGCCAGGACCCAGGATCGGCCAGCTGTCCCAGACAAGCGGCTTTGGCTAGGGAAGCAGGCTGGGCCTTGCCCCTCTGACGTCCTGCCAACCAGCCCCTTCCCGAGCAAGCAAAGTGGACACGCCTGAGGGTCAGAGGTGCTCAGGTCCCCAACAGGCTGTGCCGATGAAGAAAGAGTGAGACTCGGTTTCAAAATAAAGACTAAAAAATAGGGCTGGGGGTATAGCTCGGAGGTAGAATGCCCTGAGTTCAATCCCCAGTATGGAAAAAAAAAAAAAAAGAAGAAGAAAGGGTCATGCGTGTGTGTGTGTGTGTGTGTGTGTGTGTGTGTGTGTGTGTGTGTGTGTGTTTTACTGGAGAATAAACCCAGAGGCGTTCTCCCTCTGAACTACACCTCCAGCTCTATTTTATTTTATTTTTTTGCGTTACCAGGGATGGAACCCACCTCCAGGCTATGCCCCCAGTCCTATTTTTTATTCTTTATTTTGAAACAGGGTCTCACTAAGCTGCAGAGGGCCTCACTAAGTAGCTGAGGTATTTTCTTTTTTATTTTGAAACAGGGTCTCACAAAGGTGCTGAGGCTGGCTGGCCTCCAACCTGTGATCCTCCTGTCTCAGCCTCCCCAGTATTGGGACGACAGGTACGCGCCACTGTGTCCAGCCAGGGTCCACTAAACAGATGTTAAAAGAGCCCAAGGGAAGCCAAGGGGGCCAGCTGCCAGGCCACCACCGTGGGGTGGGCAGGTCCGCTTCCAGCGCTTGAACCTGGGCTCTTTCCCTGGGCCCGTCCGACGTTCAACGCGGTGCCTCCGCCTTTTCCATCATCTCGCTGTGTTTATTTCTGTCTTTTCGTACCATGTGCACTTAAAGACATGTTCCGCTTCTCTCAAAGTCTCCTCAGGTTTGGTTCTGCCCATCTCTTCGGGGCTGTTGTTTTCTTTCAGTTGAATCAATAACACCCAGGTGGGTGTGTGATTCCCCTCCCCTCCTCTCCTGTGTTTTTCTCTTTCTTTTCAGGTTAGATGGAACCCACCCTGACCGTCCACCCGCTCAGCCGCCGACAGACACACACATTCCCGTGTGTCATCCCCGTGGTGCTCCTCCTGCACCCGCCCCCCATCTTCCCGTCTCCAAGCACACCGACCTCCTCTCCACATTCCCCCCAGCCCACACCTGTGCGCCACGGACACACTTCTCCAGTGGCCTTGCACACCCCTCTGGGGCTCCTAGTATGCTGGTGTCACTCCTCGGGCAGGTGTCCACCCTGGAACCACCTGGAGCTCATCTTGGCGAGCAGGTCCCTCGGCTGGTGAGTCCCCCTTCCCAGGACAGCGTTAGCGGGGCGACTGGCGGGGGGACGGGCAGCTTCTCGGATAAAAGACTAGAAAGGGACTCTTCCTCCTCTTGGCTTGACTGCTCCAAAAATATAACCCCCCACTCCCGCTTCCGGCTTCACCCTGGGGGGCGGGGTTCCTGCCTGCGGCAGCCATCGTCCCCAGGCCAGCTTCCCCCCGGCCGTGGCTGGGATCTCGCACAGGTTAACAATTCGTCCCACCAGACGCTGCTTTCCCAAGACCCTTCTCTGAGCTGCTGGCCGAGCCCGCTTCCCCTCTGCAAAAACCTCTCCTCCCTCGCCTTCCCGAAGTGGACTTGCAGCCTTTGGCCGGGCAGCTAGTCTGGTCTCCAAAGGCACCAGGGCACATTTCCGGATCCCACTGACATTTAGGAAAATCTAAACATTCATGAATGTCAGCATGGCCTTTTTAAAATGAGCAATTAGTTGTTCAAGGTCTGCCCGGTTCCCACCATGCTCAGCTTTTCTTTAATTTTCTTTTCCCCCACTAAAACACGCACTCTTTGTGTCCCATGGTCATTTCCGGAGTGGTTTTGCTCCGAGGGGAGAAGCAGCCAGCGTCAATACACAGCAATAGGTCTGCGGGCCATTACTTATGAGTAACAGATTTCAAAGACCTCGTCGAAGGACAGGGGAATAGGAATTTGCTGAAGAGCGAACAGGAGCCAGGCGTTTGCTTTAGCTAGTCATTTTAATTCCACTCTCAGGGGACACACTGAAAGTGGAGGTACTGCAGCTCCCATTTTACAGGTGGGGAAACTGGGATTCCTTGGGGGGCACGGCTCCCCTAAGGAGACGTGGCCGGTGAGAGGCTGAGCTGGGGCTTGAAGACCTCGGTCCATGCACTCCCTAAACAGACCCAAGGCACCAAGATGAGAATCTGCTAATTAAGCTGCTTAAGCTCCTACCCAGAGAAGCCTCCGGGGCCTCCTTGTGAGGGCGCAGAAGGGACCAACCAGCAGGGCCAGAGCAGAGGTCATAGGTGAGGACCAGGGAGAAGGCCATTTCCATGCCCCAGGCCTCCCAGACCTTCGGGCTCAGCCCTCTGCAGGAAGCTCTAGGGTGCTTTCTCATTTGGGATCCTGGGAGCACCTAGCTTGCTCACGTCACACAGTCATTGTCACTCGCCACGGCAGGGACAAGAGCCACCACTTATGTGGGCCACTGGGCCAAACACACAGACACGCGTCTTTGCAGCGCTCTGAGGAGGCACCTGGCTCGTAGAGCCTTGTAGAGCAGAGGCCCCAGGCTGCCGCTGGGGAGTCTCTAAGCCCAGCTCAGATCCTGGCCGGCTGCTCCAGGAGCCGGTTCAGAGCCACACCGACACTCAGAGAGATCACTGGATGACAAGGGTCTCCTCCTGCCGGCTTTGCACGACTCAACACTACGGTTCCCGAAGGGAGAGACGCTCGGAGCAGGAGTCATGCGTTGAACTGTTCCCACGAAGTGAGGCTTGGTGAATATTTTTGTTTGCACATATTAGCATACACACTCCCAGGCCACAGCCGCACCCGGCTCGCAGCTCCAGCTAGACCCGCCCATGCGGCTTCTGGGCCAGAGTTCTCCTCGTCCCACTGCGTGGCACCAGGAAGATGCCCCAAAGGTAGCCCAGGCCCGAGTACTTCCAGCTGTTGCTCTGATCCCAGCCAGAGCGTGCAAGATGGCTGGGCCCGGCTGCTGCAATTAGAATTTGCACCAAGTGAGCAGCGGTGGCAGAACGGTACACTCTTCTGGCCTACGGATCCCGCCTGCGTTCCTACAGCCCCTGTCAGGGGATTCGGGCTAAGAGCACTGCAGTTAAGACTGCAATGGAGGAGCACTGCTCTCTGAGCTGGGAGAATCCTCGTGAGCTGACCCCAATTCGACTGACCATCGCTAACAAGGAACAGAGTGAAGCCGGTCTCCACCTCCCTCCTGCGCCACCCCAGCAAAGCAAATATCACTGGGATGTGGGCCTGGGCCGCAGGGAGCCGACCCGCCAGGCCCAGCGGGCAGCGGTGTGTGGGGCCTGGCAGGGCGCCCTCCCTCGGCTTGGACCCAGGGCCCCAGGCTCCCTTGTTGATTTGATTAGCGCTGTCTTCGTGCATGGAGAAAGGTCAATCCCTGATTCTCCTTCAGAACTGGCCTCTTCGCCCAGAGTGAGGGGGGAGCTCAGGCAGGAGCCCTCAGCTCGGATCTGGCCCCTCCCTGTGCCCAGTTGAAGCAGGACTCAGCTTTTCAACCGTGCGGATAGACCCAAGGCCAAGATGCACTTATGAGACGTGGCTGGTGCCTGTGGTGATTTAGGGAGAGCCGGAGAGAAGATCTCCAGGACCAGAGCCCAGCCGACTCTCCGCCATTAGATGCCCCTGTTTCTGCTCCAACCTTTCACCATTCCCGCCACCGACCTGTCTCCAACCTAGTTTTCACAGCCTGTAAAGGAATCCCCGCTCTCTTTCCAAGTGATTCATCTCTTATCACAAAATGACTTTCAAAAGAGCTGGAATCAACTATTTGCTCAGTTCTTCCCTGGACCTCACATTCATCCTCAGGCACCTTCAACTGCACTCCAGTGGACTAGGATTGAACATTTATAGACTTGACCTCTAGTAAAACCTCATCATTAGCAGAGTCTGGTGGTTCACTCCTGTAATCCTGGTACTTGGGAGGCTGAGATAGGAGAAGCACAAGTTCAAGGCCGGCCTCGACAACTTAGTGAGACTCTCAGCAACCTAGTGAGACCCTGTTTCCAAATAAAAAATGAAAAGGGATGGGGCGCAGCTCAGAGCCCCTGTGTTCAATCCCTAGTACCTAAAACAAACCATCATAAAACACTACTACTTCCTACATACTTTCAAACAAGCACATGTTTATCCCAAGCTAACAAAGTGACTTAGAATTAGCTCCAAGGCAGTGATGTCGCTGGGGTGCTGAGGACCTGCAAATGAAAACTAACTCTGTTGAGTTAGTTCCCAGCCCTGATCATCTGCAATTTCTACAGGGGGGTGCAATGGTCAAAATATAGCTGAAATACCACCCACCCCCATCAGGTGGTGCTGGAAAAACCCAGGGGGGTGGTAAGTAGCCTCAGGTGCAAATGGGGACATTGATGAAAAATAAGAGGTTCCCAGGCGTGGGGAGCCCTGAGTAATTTTTTTTCTGGAAAGGGGTTGGTAAGCCAGTAAGTCTGGAAATCTATGGGACATACAAAGAGGTGATTCACTCTGAACAAGAGCAGGCAGACACAAAACAGCGGGAGGTTTAACATTCTTAAAACTTGAGCTAATAGGACAGTCCAGAAAAGGCTATAAAGTAAATATGTTTAAGATAATTGAAGAGATCAAGGAAAAATAGAAATCATGAGGGAACACCAAGAAATCGTGAAACAGGTGGGAAGATTTGAAAGGCAATCGTAAGAACTTTTAGAAATAGGCAAATATAGAGAGTCATTAAAATTCACAATGTGCCAGGTGTGGTGGTGCATGACTGTAATCCCAGTACTTGGGAGGCTGTGACAGGAAGATTGCAGGTTTGAGGTCATCCTCAGCAACTCTGTGAGACCCTGTTTTGACATAAAAAAAAAAAAATAGGGCTGGGGGTACAGCTCAGAGGTAGAATGCCCCTGAGTTCAATCCCCAGTGCCACAAAATAAGTAAGTAAATAAAACAAAGTTCACAATGTTAAGGATGGGTTTGACACTGAGTGACAAAGCTGGAGAGAGACTAAGTGAAGAGAAAGACATACTTTAAGGAAATCACAGTATAGATGAGTAAAGCGGTGAAAACTATGAAATAGAGGATAAGAGGCAAGGAGGCCAGAAGTGAAGACAACCAACATATATTTTCATGTAAAAGGAGTTCCAGAGAAAGGGAGAAAATGGGGGTGTGCAATACCAGGAGCATTTTTGGCTGAGAATTTTCCAGAATTTAATCTCTAAAAACTTCCAAACAGAAGATTAAAAAAAAAATAAACACATACGCAGACACCTTATAGTAGACAAGTAGGACAACAAAGAAAAGACAAAAATCTAAGTACAATTAGAGAGAAAAATCAGTGTGCCTCAAAAAGAATGACCATTAAGCCGGGTGTGGTGGCGCACGCTTGTAATCCCAGCATTCGGGAGGCTGAGACCGGAGGATCTGGGTTCACGGCCAGCCTCAGCTACCTAGTGAGGCACTCCACAACTTAGTGAGACTCGGCTTCAAAGTAAAGAATAAAAAAAATAGGGCTGGGGGTATAGCTCGGAGGTAGAATGCCCTTGAGTTCAATCCCCAGTACTGCAAAAAAAAAAAAAAAAAGAATGACTATTAGATTGATAGAGAAGCCCCAGAACCATCAGGAAATGCCAAACGACAAAGATGTGTTACTTTCCAAGTGCCGAGAAGAAACAACCCTTAATTTAAAATAGTTTGTATGCATTTAATAATTAATATCATTTGTAGCTGAACTATAATTCAAGAGGAAGGGTAAAATTGAGGCATTTTCAGATAAAGAGAACTTTTTCTCAATCATGGATCCCTCTGAAAGTAACACTCAAGGGTGTACTCCAGGAAAAAGGAAATCGAATCAACAGGGCGGGTAAAATCCAAAAAGCAAAGATGAACAAAACAAACAAACAACAACAAAAAACCCCAGCAAACTTGTGAGTAAATATAAACAAACACGGACTTATTTATAAGTAACAATATGATAAGAACTTATAATAATGACCACTGTGGTGGTGTTAAAGACAGGTGGAACTAAAAATACCGATGAAGAATAATCGAAGAGGAGAGGGGACGCTGGGCATTAAAACATCCTAGGACCCACGTCTTGTTCTCTTGGAGAATCCGTTCTTGAACTTAGAGTTTGTTAAACGCAGACGACATTAAATGCAAATGTCATGGGGAGGCAGAGTGTGTTCACGGGTTAGCGGGCTCAACTAACAAACATGTCAATTGTCCTCAAATTGATCTGTGAATTTGATGCAATTCCAAACAAAATTCCGGAAGGATTTTTCTTTTAAATATAGACAAATGATTTTTTTTTTAAATGTGTATGGACAGGCAAATGCACTAGAATATACACAGAAGACAAATTTGAAAGAGGATAAAGTTGGAGAAGTCATACCGAACAATTTTTAAGATTTGTGATACAGTGTCAGTAAACAAGACTATGTGATGTTGGCAAAGGCATAGACACACACAGCAATGAAATGGCATAAGAAGTCCAGAAATTGGCCCACATGAATAGCATCAATTTTTCTTCCCTGGTGGTGTAGTGGATGGAATCCAGGCTCCTCCAAGAGTCCTGTCCCTGATCTACCTGCTCAAGCCCATCCCTAGCCCAAGCCAACTCATTTTTGGTACTAGTGCAAAAATAATTTGTCAATTTTTATGACCACTGTGGTGGTGTTAAAGACAGGTGGAACTAAAAATACCGATGAAGAATAATCGAAGATGAGCGGGGACGCTGGGCATTAAAACATCCTAGGACCCACGTCTTGTTCTCTTGGAGAATACGTTCTTGAACTTAGAGTTCAAGACAATAAACTCATTTTGAGACAATAAACTCATTTTGGTACTAGTACAAAAAATATTTCCTTTTTTTTTTTTTTTTTTTGGTACTGGGGATTGAACTCAGGGGCATTCTACCCCTCCGAGCTATGCCCCCAGCCCTATTTTTTATTCTTTATTTTGAAACAGGGTCTCACTAAGTTACGGAGGCCTCACTAGGTAGCTGAGGCTGGCAGAGAACCCGGATCCTCCGGTCTCAGCCTCCCAAATGCTGGGATTACAAGCGTGCGCCACCACGCCCGGCAAACTAGTGCAAAAATAATTGTCAATGTTGAGACAATTTGACATCCACACGTAAAAAGACAAGAAAAAAAAAAAAACTAATAAAGATGAACTCAGAATGGATCATAGATCTAAATGCAAATGTAAAACTGTAATGACTTCAAGAAAACAGAGAAGAAAATCTTTCTGTACTGGGAATAGGCAAAGAGTTCTTTTTTTTTTTTTTTTTTTGTGGTACTGGGGATTGAACCCCGGGGCTTTCTACCTCCGAGCTACACCCCCAGCCCTATTTTTTATTCTTTATTTTGATACAGGGTCTCACTAAGTTGCAGAGTGCCTCACTAAGCAACTGAGGCTGGCCTCGAACCTGGATCCTCCGATCTCAGCCTCCCAAGTACTGGGATTACAGGTGTTCGCCACCATGCCTGGCTTATTTGTTTAAAAGAGAGTTATGCTGGAATGCAGAAAAAAAAAGCATGTCAAAAATAGAAAAGGTAAAGCCGGGCGTGGTGGCGCATGCTTGTAATCCCAGCATTCGGGAGGCTGAGATCGGAGGATCCGGGTTCGCGGCCAGCCTCAGCTACCTAGTGAGGCACTCCGCAACTTAGCGAGACCTGGTTTCAAAATAAAGAATAAAAAATAGGGCTGGGGGTGTAGCTCGGAGGTAGAATGCCTCTGAGTTCAATCCCTGGTACC